>WEDG01000341.1:234634-294437 GCA_017591395.1 Schistocephalus solidus | reverse complement strand
AAGTGACTTAGTTTAAATGGTAAAGTGGATCTCGAAAAATGAATTCAACAATTCTGCTTTGCCCAAGTTCTCTGTAACGAAATATTTGTTACGGTCCAGTAAAGGCGGAGTGACATTCAGACGCTTAGCCAATGACCGAACATGGAAGACTTGAGCAAAAGATTTGAATGAATTGGCATCACTTATTGCCCGAGACTCCCTATGCCTATTTTCAATGCTTATTCAAATATTTGTGCAATCCTTAAGGCAAAAAACTTTTAGACGATTGTTAGGTTGCTTTCGTAATTTTTAAGTCTGTTTTGTAGAAAATGTGGAACCATAGAAGAGGCGGTATTTGAATTAAAAATCTTAAGCGGGATAAAAGCCTGGATCTTTTCTCTAAGGCATGGCAATTTTTCATGGAAAAAGTTTCAATCGTTGATTGAAAACATGCTAAGCCAATCTAGAGTGCTTATGAAATTATATATTAATTCATGGTTTGTGTTAGCAAGGTTGAGGTTGTAGGCCTTTGTAAAATTTACATGTTTGTATCGTTCTTGTTCACCTGAATCTTTATGTACGCTTTTTATAATTTGCTAAATCAAACACAACAGCCAGCTTAAACCAGCATGTTGGACGTCTTCTCATTTCGCTGCTGAATGTCACCGCTGCTCTCTTGATTGTACTGATCTCTCTTAATTACTTGCAGTCAATTGCAACGATTGATCTTCATTTCTCGATTGCATTATACCGATCACCGTCTCAATTGAACTCTTGTCTCTGATCTTCATCCTTGATGCATAGCTTTTTGGATCTAGTTCAGGATTCATTACAATCCTCAACAACACTCGCTATCTAGAAGCTGCGTTTTTCGTGAGTCTGCATTCTAACAATCCTCTGACATTTTTGCCGTCCTTTTGTCATTTGTAGTTTAGACACAATTCCCCACATAGCGTTAATTTATTTTGTACACCTTGGTTCTTAGCAGTTTTGACCTTCGTCTACACTACAAGGTTAGTACATTCTAACTGAGGCTTGGTAGAAAGGGAGACTGGCAAACAGCAGTGAATTAGTGTGCGGTCACTTGGGAAAGATCACGATGGAAATTCATAAAGAGAGGGTGGACATCATTTGTAAAAATTAAATCTCAAATGCTGTCATTTCAAGTCACAGTTGGGAAATGTTTGTAAAGTTAGTAGCATCGACCAATTACTGAAGTTTTCGTGGAATGGAATTTGCCTGCTAGTCAATGTCCAGCAGATTAAAATTAGCTACGATTATTTTGACAGCAAATTGATTCCCTGCAATTGTTTCAAATAGTTCACAGAGCTCATTTTCATTGCCAAAATAACACGGAGGATTATAGACAAAGCCAATTACCGCTTTTTTATTGTGCGGGAGGATGGCTGAAACAAAGCATACATTTCCAGAAAAGGACGAAATGCTCAGCTGAAAATGGAAATGTACAAAGGATGACTTAAAATAAATGAGGCAAACAACGTCACGTTTTTTAGTGTGGTCTTGTCGGTACAAATGGAAAATTAGCTATAGCGAACGTAAATTCGGAAATAAGAGAGTGAACCAAGGATTCAGTAATGCACAGCACATCTGGATCAAGCTCATAAGCTACTGTTCTTAGCTCTGTCATCTTATTTACAATAGATCTTGCATTGAGTGAAACTAAACTAAAAAGGACAATTTGGTGGTGGAGAAAACTGGAGAGAATAAAAAAAGGGGGAAAACAAAATTACTCTGTTCTACAATTGGTCCAAATGTTAATTTAAAAGAACTGATATTATTGTACAACGGCATATTTGGATGAAAACCATGGAAGTGTAGGCCATATTATGGCATGGGAAAGATAATGGGTGGCATAGAAATGAGATTTTGAGGGAAGTTAGCATAAATTGGCGGAAAACGTGCATGTTAAAAAGGAATAAATTATTTCAAAAACACTTCTAAACTAAAATAGAAGACTTAATTCTTTGGGGATTTTAAACAATTTTTTTGGGTTAAGAAAAATGCTAACATGAGCGTTTGCATCAGTTGTAGATGCTGGGCCTTCAAGTCTGCCGCAACATGTTATTTTTAAAGGTTCCCCTATGAGTGAATGTTCCTTAATCAAGGACTTGGGCTTAAGCGACACAAATAAATTAGATCTTTCGCCCCATACCGATAGAATTACGTCCAATGCTGCTCAGATTTGCGGCTTCATTTCTTATAATTTTTACCTTCCTGAAATTAAATTAAGACTTTACGTATGGTTGTGCTTCCCATTCTTGAATTTTTCTGCCCTTGCTTTGATTAAGTGAACAAAGCTAGCCATTCGAAAATTGAAAATGTCCAAAGTCATTTCACAAAAAAACTCCTGTATAAAACTCTTTCAAATAATTCCCACTCAACTAGGTGCCAGCTGACGAAGCTAAAATTTCATTGGGTCAGGAGACTGGAAGCGGGTTTTCGTCTCCTTTTTCGACTTTATAATAGCTCAAATCTCTACAAGCTTTCTGTCATCACCCCCATTAGTCTTCTTTTTAACCTAAGAAATCCAGCGCTAAAAATACCTCCTCCTGCATCCTCAACATGTAATCGCTCTCTTTCTTTGCTTCTAGGGATAGCTTTCTCTGGAATAACTGGCCACTTGAAAACAGTTATTTACTAATCTATCTTCATTTAAGCGAAGACTGCACATGTATCTTAACACTGATTCTATTAACCTTTTATTTTCCTCATCTTTACTGAGCAGCTTTCTCCATGACTCAGAGAAGGGACAATCGAGAATTTAAGTGACCTTCTTGAAACTATTTTTCTTTACCTCGAGTCCCTCAGGAACCATGATGTCTCCTCATACCACCAGTCATTGAAACGATGGAAGTCATTTGGACGTACACAGTCTAAAATGCTCCCATTTAGTTGGATACCTACCATCATCTGAATTCAATTCTTTATCCCAAGATGCTGAGGCCTGACGTTCGCTGACGTCTTTTCCCGAGATTTTGTTTCATACGCCTTAGTGATCAAGAACGCAGCATATCGACGTTTCATTGTCTCATTCTTTAATGTAACTGCAGCATTAGCCTAACGTATACCCTTACCTTATTTTCCTGAACATTTTTTTCTTCTACCTTCTATTCGAAAACGAAGGAGTGGATGAGTTTTTTCACTACCTATTTAATAGTTCACAATTAATTTCCAGTCATCGATAACTATTGCCCTAACAGGAAAACTTCTGCTTCATTATTACATATTTGTACATTCAATCTGCACACATTGTCGTAATTTTATTTCGTAACGAATGTTTGTTTCGACAGTGCCTTCTTAGCGCTCACTAAAAATAAATTCTTAATTACCTAATACCTTCGGTCTTTTTATGACTTAGAATACAATTCGCCCTGTATATCCTTCAATCACAGAGCAATTTTACAGAGTTCCCTTGTTGATTACCTTAATTCCTGATCCGAACCCCTTTCGACTATCATCAGTTTGACAGTCGCGTGAGACGATGTACGCAATGTGCCTCACGACGTGGAAAGTGCAAACTAAATGCTATGATAAAGGCCGACTTATTGGTTGGAAGTAGCGAGACTTAAAGCAGTTGTGGTACAGGGTCGTCGGAGGAAGTATACCAAGCAGTGGCCAAGCATGTCGTAAGTCAGTAAGTATCAGATTAAATTTTTCCCACTTTTTATCCCTGTCTTACCAAAAGAGCAACCAGTAGCACAATGACATTAAACATGAAGAGCCTAGAAAATATTTCGATCCACTAAAGGCCTGCTTATTTTATTTTTAGAAATAAATCGATGATATTTTGCCTTTTTTGTCCACGGGGAATACCGAAAACTAATTGTGATAGCTTAAGTAATTCGTAAGTCAGCATATCTATCCTTTAAATGCACATTCTTCTTAAAACCCAGTTAACTTGTTCATATGCTGTGAGTTGTTTTGGATATTGAGCAGGCTGGAGGGTAAAAGACTTTGCGACTTGATATTGATTAAGGCCGATTACCAATTCTTATTAAGGATCAGTAAGTAAACGAAGAACAGATTCGCTTCGGCCAAGTAGACATCTTGTTTCAAAAACAAGTAACAGTGCCTGAAAACTAATAAATATTTGCAAGTTCGAAGTTCAGCTCTGATTGTGTTGCTAAATATTCTCGCATCGCATTGTACACTTATGGTTACCACATTCACAGAAGCTTATAAACGTTTGTGTACTGAAACGTGCATCTCTTATCGCATCTTCTCAATTACCTTATTTCCTTGGTATTAAAAAACCCAGAAATTCAGATATTAGCACCCCTTCCTCAAAATGATTCTTCGCACTGTTCATCTTTTGCAGGATTAGGGAAAACAGTGTTAATCTTATTCTGATCTCACTATTTGAGATGGTCGGCCAAGTAACGGACGACTAATAAGGGATCGGGGCATATCATATTCTAGTTGTCTTAATCTGTCAGAGTACTGCGTCCTGATTGTCTCTAAAGCCTACCAAATTACTGGGTTTATTCTCAGATATTTCAAAACCATTAATATTAGTACCAGCCTTTATAAAATATACAAATGTACAGTAGACGGCCTAACTCATGAAATATGATGCCCGAAATTTAAGGTGGTGGTATGGCACACATTTGAGGTTGTTTATTTTTGTTTGTTGTACTTATCTAAGGCACAAAAAAAGCTATTTACTAAAAAAATAAGTTCAGTTCAGTTCTCTTTATTGTAGGTTAGACTGGGCGAAACGGGTTGAAATTCAACGTTTCTTTATTTCCAGGGTTTTTCTACGCTATTGTACTTTCTGGACCAAATCTTCTTGTTTAAGGGCGTTTTACTATAAAAAAAGGGTATAAATATAAGCTAGAAAAAATTTAAATATATCCTTTGAGGGGATGGAAAAGTTAAGTTCACGATCACGAAAAATCAGGTAAATGTAGATATGAGAACTCACGTTGGTATCGGGTAAACAAGGATGGATTTAGTTTTTCAAAAATTCAGTGTTGCGAATTTGTGACGTCTTGTGCCAAAAAAATGCAATAATAAAAGTTGTGTGAGTGTATTTTTGTTTTTATCACACCGGTAATTGGAACTGTGACCAAGCATATATACGAAAAAGCCGCGAGATGCCGACATTTTTCTCTGTCACGCCGTACGAGAAAGATGTCAAGACAATATCTATCTGCAGTTGACTATGAACGAATACGTAAACTTGCAGCAGAAGGAGTGCCGCGTGAGTCGGTAGCTAGTATTTTTGATATCAGTAAGGTCACTGTGCGGCGCATTCTTAATGATCGATACATGCCTAGAAGAAAGCAAGGTGGACCAAAACGTTCCACAAGTAAGCAGTACGATGATTTTATTCGTTGTACACTAAAAAGTATCATTGTTTTCCCCCTTTAAGATCATTCACAGGGAACATCTACCGATGTTCTATATGACCATAATCAGGAAAAGGATTAAGGAATTTGAAATGCACCAGGCAAATGCCACAATCAAGCCAGTTTTAAGTAGGAAACATAAAAGGGAACGTTTTTTTATTTGATAAGATATATATTACATACAAGCCCTCATTCTGGAAGAGCATTTACTTCTGTGATGAGGTCTTATATTTAGATAAGCCGACGAAGTCAACCTAGATGGTCATATGTGGGAAAATTATTCCCAAGAACACACTATATCAACAGAATCTTTCGATAAATGCCGATGTTTGATGGTTTTGATAGTTATCAGATTTGGTGAACGTAAGATCTGGTTGTGAACAACAGAGACTATTAATAGCAGGGTGTTCCTCAACCGTTCGCTGACATACCTGCTGCTGTTGCAAAATACCGAATCCTTAACACTAAAAGGAGAAGGACTACACCGTGTGCCTGAACTTTAATCACCCGATAAACTGCGGTTTTTACTCCTGGGAACACATGAAAGAAAGATCCATTTTTTTCACTGGCAGATCTCTTTTAACCTCGCCAATAAACTTGCAATAAATAAATAAAATTCCAGTATATGCTTGAATGTGTCTGTTGTGTCCGCCCTTATGATGCCATCTGGGCGAGCGCTCCAAGTACCGAAAAGTCGCTGCAAAAACGAGTGGCGACGATCATTGAGGTGGGGTAATGTTCCTCGAAGTTTGAGAGAATTTCCACGCAGTTTCGTTGTTGTGGCCGATAAAAAATATCCTCGAAGTGCAGAGCACAGCCCCAATTCTTTACGAGCCGGTATAATTGCACGAGATCGCCTCGACTCTGCCTGTAATCAAGAGGAAAAGGTAAAGACCTGCAGGTCTGAATTTGTATGATAGAGAATTTAGACTCTGCATGGCGTTTGCTGCCCTTCTTTGAACCTTTTACCAGCAATTTGTAATATCTTTTCATCCACGCTCACCACGCCTGAATCCCATATTCCATATGTGAACGAGTGAACGTTCAATATATTTATCAAAAATTTTTCCTTGTGGATATCTACGAAAAGTTCTTTTCATGGCAAAACAGGACATTGAATGCCCTTTTTGGCAACGTACCGCATTGAGCGGAGGGTTTTTAGGGAAGATAAAATGGTGATTCCTATGCCCTTTTGCTAGGAAACATTGTACAGGCACCTTTTGTCAAGGATGTTTTGATGGGAGTCGCCAATAGCGCATATCTCTTTTATTTTGAACCACTTTTACGACATATAAATAAATAAAATTAAATAAAAATTAAAAATTAAATATTTATCAAAGTTGAACTTTATTTGCCATTTATCGGACTACTCAGATAGCCAGTTAAGTCCTTCTTGAAAAATTTCTCTAACATCAACAATGTAATGTGTTCTCTTTACTTTCTGAATTTTAAAAACCTATCATCCAAAAATAAATGTTACTGAGTTTGTGTTTTTATTGACACAATTGCTTATTAACTTCCGAGTCTGCTCGCCAGCACATTTTCAAAGAGGATTTTCGTACATGAGGATAGCGATTACCATTGATTTCAAACAAAAGTTGATTATAAAATAAGAAAAACTATTTTCCGAAAAAAAATAATTGGTATAGCAAGGATTCTGTGTTAATTGATGTAAAAATTAAGTAATAACTTTGATTAACGTTGTGAAGTAAAATTTAAATATTTTAAAAATATTTTGCGATTCCTTTATTTTACATTCCATACAAAGGTCGAGTATGTGGATTATTTTTAAACATCAGTTTTTATGCATTTGCTCTATAACTTCTTCTGTAATACAATCTTAACCGCAAAGAACTCGTGTTCTGTGATCCAAAATTTTGGAGGTAATTAATTACCTCGCAGCTAAACTGATAACAATATACTGAAGTAATCCTTAGGATAATTTAAGTATCATTAAAGAACCAGTTTGCGAGGTAAATTAATTATCGCAGTTAAACTGGATAACAATATACTGAAGTAATCCTTTAGGGATAATTTATAAATTATTATACTTATCTAAGTATCACAAAAGAACTCAGTTTGTAGAGAAACACGAATCGCTTTTACGATCCTCGATTCTCTGTTAGATCCAAATTCATTTACTAATAACCTCACTCAGCTTTCCACTACTAGTGTCTATAGTACATTTGGTTTCCTCCGAATTTGCAGATAGATCTTAACTGGAAATTCACAATTGACCAGTATTAGCAACATTCTTTACCCAAACCGAGGCTGAAAAGATACTAAATAATCGGGCATTAAACAAAAGTTTCCAAACCTTTAAATCCTTCCTAGGTCCAGATTTTACACCAATGCAGCGAATACAACTCCATAATAAAACCATCTAAAAGACCAGAAATAATCAACACAGAATTTCTTTAGTCGAGCCTTCAACGTATTCTTCTACCCCCATGGCAATCAACGCACAACTGCAAACGCAGTTAGAAGAGGAGTTCATCAACAGCCAAAACCAAACTCAAATGCAGTAACAGCACCTTAGAACAACATAAAATCAGAGACGCTGGACCCAGTCAAGATAACCTGCTAAATCGATAGTTCGACCGTCGATTTCGACGATGTCCACCCTATGCTCCACACCCAAGTGCGTGCAGGAACGGTGACTTGCACGTGAATTAGTTTTTAAGTGATAGAAGCCTTGCGCTGCAGCAACCCCACTCTCTCCTCCTCCCCACCTAAGCTCCGGTGTCAATACAGAGTCAGAAGCCCAGAGGCGGGAGAGGACGCAGGTGGATGGCGCGGCCGAGCCGCCCCTGGGCCTACCACCACACCTGCTTCGGATCCCACTAAGTGGGAGTGCCATAAGGCCACATTAAGAAGGAGCCATTGCAGCCTGACTCTCAGTTCGCCAGTCAGCCACTACACAAAAACACCCAGTGGGCTAACCACGCGGTCCGGAGTTATCCCGTCAATTGGCAACCTTCCAAGCCACGGCTTTTAGCGCACCATGATAGTTTTCAAGCGCGTCAGATTATTTATAGTGAAAAACATGGGCTGAACTGTCAACTCACTCTCTTCCCCACCCCCACAGTCAAACCACTCTCCGAGCCGGTCAGCTTGTCTGATGCGGAAGTGACGCAGCTGCTGGTGATCTTGTCTACGTGTACTACGTACACGTCCTGGCCCCCCAAACACGAGCACCAGGATTTCACATAACAGGGGGTTGAACGGCTTACATCTCGCATGTGTGAGATAGCCAGAGGTCACGTTAAGACGGAGCCATCGCAGCCTGACTCAGAGACCACCAGTCAGCCACTCCACACAAACACACATTGGACTAACTGTGAGGTCTAAGTGTAATTGTCAGTTGGCAACCTTCCAACGTTGCGCATAACGTTACCACACTCTCTCTCCTCCCCCACCTGAGCCCGGTGTCAGGACAAGGTCAAGAAGACCGGAGATGGGAGAGGGCGCAGGCGGGCTGGCGCGGCCGGAGTCGCCCCTCGGCGTACCACCACACTCAATATCCCTCGTCTTAGCCCACCAAACATGCAAAACACCTTATGGAATGTTTTTTTTCACCATGGCCCATAATCTCCATATCCAATGTCATAAGCATGGCTCTAATAAAATGCAAGATCTATAGTTTATAAAATGTCTCAAATCAAAACTGTTCTATAAATTTATAACCCAGATATCTTTTGCGTCACTGAAACATGGACAAATGAATTTAAATCTAATGAATCACTGTTTATCGTAAACTAAACCTTCTATAGACAGGACCACCTATATAAATGAGGTGGAGGATGTTTGATATACATCAAAACTATACTTGAAAAAAGTGCTCTTGATTTTCCAAACGAGTCTTTCACCGGAGAAGATTGTTTTGCCTCGATACAATCTCAGAATCATAAAAATATTTAAATCGTAGGTCTCTACTCTCCCCTGAATGCATTAATGCTCATACTGGCCTCAACAACTTAATGGACAATATATAAAATATAAACAACGAATATGAGATAATTATAGGTGATTTAAACCGTCCAGAAGTTAACTGGATCGAACACTCAGCCCCAACAAAACATGAAGAACTATTATCTATCATTGCATTTCACAACTGGACTCAAATAATCGATAAACCAACCCGAGGAAACAACATACGCAAAATTATTCTCACCAATGATATTTGGCCCATATGTACGCGCTATGACAGCAAAACTTTTGATAGCGATCAAAAAACAATAATATCCATGCTCCCACTAAACATAAAACCAGCACACAATTCAGTCGAATGAATCTTCAAAAACTTGACCAGGACTCAATGAACAGCTATACCAGATCACTAGACTGGAGTCCATTCCTTCTAATAACCCCCCCCCCACAGAAGCAAGTAACCTTCTATACTATACTCTAAACAGTACAAGAGATCCCACAGTAGAATACCGCTTCCCGCATAAAAAGCCAAAAATACTAAATATTATCTCAAAGCGACTTACAAAACTAAAAAAAAACAACAACAAGATCCCCGTGTTAGTTACTTATACACTTTGTGACGAATTTAAGAAATCCATGACCTGTCTACCTTAATGGAAACAAAAACGTTCATAGCTACAGAATACCGTGCGCTTGAATCCCCAAGACAAACAGCCCAAATTTTTCAAAAGAAAATGACAACTTACCGAAAATCAGGGTCTAAAAGTATGATCACAGACTCAAGACAAAGAATAACAAATGACAACAAAATAATGAATCTATTCAACAAGTGCTTCTCCGCCGACTATACAATAGAAGCTGAACCTATTCCACGACCAAACGAACTAGCCACCTGTACCCTTAGTGAGATTGGTTTTAGTGAAGAAACAGTAAAAAAACAGCTATACGACAACTACTCAAGTCTTCCTCCTATGAGACCTATAAAATCCCTCCATGTATAATTAACCATATAATATATGCCCCAATACTCCTCGCTAAACTATTCTCTTTACTTCATGCAAATAAAATTTTTCCAGACATATGGAAATATTTCAGCATTGCACTAATCCATAAAAATGGTAACCGATCTAATATGGAAAGCTATCGTGGTGTTCATAGAACAACGACAATCGCCAAAATTCTAGAAAAAGTAGTAAACATTCAAATACTAAATTACTTGACAAACACCAACCTCGTACCTCCCTTCTTACATGCCTTCTTACCTAAGAAGTCATGTCAGTCCTGCTAACTCAATTTTCTGGAATTCATTTCCAGAAACAAATATGAAGGAAATACGGTTGCCATAGCATACTTCGATCTCAGTCTACTTCGACAAAGTCCCCCATAAAAGGCTTATAACGAAGCTAATAAGCCATGACATACGGCCTCCCATATTTGACTTTCTTACATCTTACGTCCGAAACGGATATCAAATAGAGCAGATTCGAACTGTTGTCTCCGACCCATTTCCTATTAATACTGGAGTGCTACAGGGCACTATCTTAGGTCCCCTTCTCTTAATCATATATATTCAAGACCTCTCGGCCATATCGACCACTGCGAAAACATTTATATTTGCGGATAATGAGCAGGCAGGGACTAATATGCACACTAATATAGCAGCGGATCTCAAAAAGATGAATGGCTGGAGTAACCAGTGGCAAATTCCATTCTCATTGAACAAATTCAATCTATAGATATTTGGTACAAAAAACTGCCACCCATAATTTTTATGATTAAGAAATAAAAGAATCACAATTCATAAAAGACTTAGGACTGAGCTATACAAATACTCTTGACTTACCCCCCACGTTAAATGGATATCACCAAACGCTGCTCGCCTATGTGGATTCATTTGTAAAATTTTCACTTCAAATACACTAAAGATACATCTTTTTAAAATTAACGTATTACCTCTCCTGGATTACTGCTCAGTTTTCTTTGGTATAATGCCCTCAGACGACCAGAAAAAATATAAGAAAGCATTTGAAGAGGCTTTACCAGATCTTTGTCAAAATGTGATGGCATACACAGTTCATATAGTGACTTATACAATAGATATAGTCTTCGACCCCTCTGAATCAGAATGCTCCGAAATAGTCTCAATTTCCTTCTCAAGGCTGCACACGACCAATATCTATACGTTCATTAGAATTTAACGTCTTTACGTTGCTTCTACTTCTTGCGATTTTTACGTAACAAATAGGGAGTTCAAAGGCGTAAACATTTTTCCGTCAAATACACGGAACTGAACTGATATGAACTGGATTGGTGCGTTACAATACACAAATTAAGGATACGCGATATGGTATAGCCGAAAACTTCCTTCGAGTTCAGATGCAAGGAGTTGATAGTGATAGAGAAATAGGTCAATATTAAGAAGTCGTTTAATGGGAAACTAACTTTGAACAATGGGGACGATATGAATAAATGTGATAATCGTAACAGTTAATCTTCAGCTAGGATAAACCGGGTTGGAACGATATGAAACGTAAACAATTAGTGTACGATATGGGAAGTCAGGAGCTAATCTTGAATATGGAGACGGGCACCGGGGGGTTGAAGAGCGTGCCACCAGGTTCTACAACTAAAAAAGGATAACTAAGGTCCAATTTGACTAAAACAATAGGGGTTCGGTTCTGTCTGTTACGTAGCCCCCCTCATAAAGTGAAGCACCGTCCTCACTGCTGTAGTCATCAGTGGGAGAGGGAATGGTGATTTATATTACAACCGGGGGTACCTCGTGCGCCGCAATGATCGGCCACGATAAGCCTTAAGCTTCGCGAAGTCTGCAGTAATGGGGGGTAGATCGGGGTGGATAGCGTCACAAGTAGGAAGGTGGTCGGTGCTAGGATGTTTATGATGGCATATGGTCCATGCCAGGGGTGGTAGAATTTGGCGGAGACACCGCGGGGTGGAGTAGGTACGTAACACATTACAAGGTCACCGATTTGATGTGTATTACCTGATGTGTGGCGATTGAATTTGTATTTTTGGTGTAGAGATACGGTTCCAAGGGTGGTTCAAGCTGTATTGTGAGCCGAGTGGAGGGTTCCGCATAACTGTGTGAAGGTTTGGCTGGTTCAGGCTTCTGAAGGGGATAGAAGAGATCGGCGGGACAGCGGAGGTCGCGGCCTGCCCAAAGATAATGGGGTGTGAAACCCGTAGAAGAATGAAACCGTTCATCAGAATGCCAGGAGGCAAAATAGTAGGTGGGCACTCCAGTTGTGTTCGTGGCCATCCTATGAGAAGGCAAGGATAAGGTTGCGTAAGGTGCGATTCGTTCTTTCGACGAGACCGTTACCTTCAGGATGGTAGGGTGTCATGTGTGTTTTCCAAATGTCTAGTATCTGAAAGACATCGAGTAGCAGCTGGCATTCTAAGTTAGTGCCGCAGTCGGGTTTTACACATAAAGGGGCACCCCAACGGCTGATCCAGGTGCGGGTTAATGCGTTAGCAACATAAGTTGCATCTTGTCAGAGAAGGGGTACGGCCTCGACCCATTTTGTGAAGTAGACAACCATGACCAGGATATACTCGAATCCGCGTACAGAGATTGATTGGGGCCCTATGATATCCAAACCGACGCGCTCCCTAGGGAATTCGGTAGTCATTGGTTCCATTGGGGCTCGGGATGTGTGTATGAGGAGTTTGAGGTTAGCGCCGATGGCACAGGACTGACAGAAACGCCCTACGGAAGACTGTAACTGTGGCCACAAAAACCGTGCTTCAGTAGCGAGTTCGGTCCTGCACTGACCGCAGTGCTTCAGTTCGCTGTGGGGTCATTCAGGATGGACTCGAAGAGGCAGCTCGGAACAACTGGGCGTAGCTGGTGAGAGAGTGGGTCACGATGAAATAATTTATCGTTATCAATGGTAAGATAGGGCCACTGGTTTAATAAAATTCGGGCATTTTGACTGGAGCCTGTCATTTCCCGGTCTGAAGTTTTTGAAAAACCTCCGATAAGGTTGATATAGATAACGATGGTACCTGGATCGTTGCTCGGCACTGACGCCCAGACATTGCGTGTTCGTTCGAATACCAATATTCCATGAACGTGCAATATTGGGGTATCTGTGTCGTCGCTGGGGGTTTGGAGTAGGTGGGATAGGGCGTCCGCATTACTGTGTTCTTTTTTCCGGCCGATACTAACAATCAAAGTCAAAATCCTGCAAGAACTCCTGTCAGAAGGCAAGTTGGTCCATCGGATCCTTAAAGGAACGCAGCGATTGTAGGGCTCAATGATCGGTTCGAAGAATGAAACGCCGTCTGGTAAACAGATGTTTGAATTGGCGTATAAAAAGACGATCGCAAGTAGTTCTCTGCGAAAGGTGCAGTAATTGCGTTACGTTTTTTAAGTGTGTTGCTAGTAAAGGAGATGGAGTGTTCTACCCCGTCGCTATCAGCCTGAGAAAGTACCGCACCTATGGCGAAACCACTAGCGTCGGTATCTAGGATAAAGAGGTGGAGCATCATCATTCACGTTTGGGTGAGAGAGAGAGAGCAGGGGTTGGGGGGCAGAACAGAGAGCCGTGCGTAGGTCAGAGAAAATACGTGTGCATTCGTCCGACCAGGTGTAGAATCTACCTTTCTCACTAAGTTCATAAAGGGGGCTGATGATGTGGGTAAAATTACGGATAAACCACCTACAGTAGGAAGCTTACCCTAAGAAACTCAGAAGTCCTGCCGGGTTGGTGGGAGTTGGCCAAGTGCAAATGCATTATAGTCGGTCGGGTAAAGGTGATATACGACCTGGTGTTATGAGGTGACCTAAAATACGTACTTCTGTTAGGAGGAAAAGGCATTTGGAGGGGTTGAGCGTTAAGCCAGCATCGCGGAGTGCCTCCAACATTGCCCATAGGTAACTGTTATGTTCGGCGATCGTGTGCCCGAAGAAAATGACATCATCCAGGTACACCAGACATTTATTTGGGATTAGTGGCCATAAGACGTGGTACATGAGGCGTTGGAGGGTGATTGCAGCGTTACACAAGCCGAAGGGGAACGTTGGAATCCAAAACAATCCTCGTGGGACGGTAAAAGTCGTTTTGTGGCGGTCGTTCGGGTTTATTCCGACTTGTCAATACCCTGATTTAAGGTCAAGGGTTGAGAACCATGTGGCATTGCCAAGGAAGGCTAGTATATCGTCCAACCGCGGGAGGGTGGAAAGAATCCCGTACCGTAACGGCGTTGAGACGGCAATAGTCTATACAAAGGTGAAGTGAGCCATCCTTCTTCGGAACTAAAGCTATAGGCGACACCAAAGGGGACGAAAATGGCTGAATAATCTTGGCCTCCAATAGTTCATCGAGCAACTTATCGACCTCTGCACGATAGCGAAGTGGTATGCACCATGGAGTTTGCCAGACGGGCTTGGCATCACCTGTATCAATAGTGTTTTGGATCAAATGGGTGCGGCCAATGGAGGCGGTTGACCAGGTAAATAATTCAGGGAACGATGTTAGGAGGTCTTTTACCTGCGTGTAGGCCACGGGCCGTACCAAAGAAGGGGAGGGCATAACGTCATCCAAATGTGATAGGTCTAAGGCAACAACAGAAAGCACCGTGGTTTACATGAGGTCATAGTCCGGTAATGCGGTGGGAGGGGCTAAGGCATTGGTGTTAGATCCAAGACGAATACGTCTGTCACGCATATGGATAGTACAGTCATACACCGTAAGGAAGTCTAACCCTAGCACAAGGGGCCAGGTGCTGTGTGGTGCGATCAGGTAGTTATGGGTGTTTTTTCGATCAGAAAGTGTAAAGATATAGTGCCCGATATGCAAATCGGGGAACCGTTAGCGGCGCGTAACTGACGTGTCACTGGTAAGGGTTCTATTCGGCTTAACAGGTGTCGTGAAAGCCTATGGCTGGCTGCGAGTGACACCTTAGCACCAGTATCGACTAAAGCCTGCAAAGGATGACCAGCAAGTAACACAGAAATGACAAAGGCGGGGACGTCAGGCAAGATATGACGGAAAACGGAGTCAGACAAAGGAAACTTACAAGATGGGTTGTGCCACAATGTCGCGCCCGGAGTCCAAAGGCTGTGCAGTGTTGGCAACCAGGGTTGTGGCTAGGGAAGCGCACCGGAAGATGTCGGGTATTAGGGATTTGTAAATTTTAAGGGGGAATAGGGATGATGGGCGTTTGGGCATTTCATAGGTTCCTAGGAGGATTTGTGGCGACATCCTGCTGTGTGTCTTCCTTGTAAAAATCGTCGTGTTTGCGGTAGTGTCTAAGGGCTGCGGATGGGTTAGTAGGTGTTTGAGCGAGAAGTTGTTGGTGAGTGTGCGGTCCTGTAGACCTGCCTAAAAGCGGCGGAGGATTAGCCCTTCACGGTCGGCTTGTGATGTTTTGGGAAATGTGAGACGCGCGAGTTGACTTAGTTCGAGAGCTAAAATGTTTGTAGATTGCTTGGAAGTATGGCAAAGCTTGTAGAAATGTTCGCCTGCGGCTGCGGATAGCAGCTGCTTGTCAAATAAAGAGAGCAAAATATCTTGGGCCATTTAGAATGGAGTGGAGATGGATATGCCAGCGGTCAGAGTAAATTTACGCGTGGGAGGGGAGAGAAATCGCAGCATATATGTGAAGTGGTCTGCTAGGGGTACGTTAACGAGGAAAAATGATAATTCTTTAAGCCATTCGCGGATGTTTTGGTCGGGATCATAACGGTCGGGTACAAGGAGGGGCGTTGGGGCGCCAAGAATGGGAGGTTGAGCTGGGGCTGCGGCTAAAGGTCGTCTGAGTAACTATCGCCGGGGGGTAGGGTCTGTCAGCCGCTGCCACCATTGTAGTCGCCGGCCGAGAGTGGGATGCGACGAGCTGACTGACAGTAGTGGTTGTAGGTATCAGCTCTGCCCTCGATGGTGATGCATCTGCGATAATGCTGTCTAAAAGCTCGTTATTCTGAATTTTGGTTGAGCTTCGTAATGGGGAAACAGAAGACATTTTGATGAGCAACCAGGATCGATCCGAAAGATTATTAGAGACGTATGACGAAAATAAGTATAAAACGTTGAGCACAATGTGGGAACTATCTGGATAGTCACAACGCATCTCGAACTGGCATAAACTAGATTTGTGTGTTATAATACATAAATTAAGGAAACACGATATGAAAGAGCCGAAAACTCCCTTCGAGTTCAGATGCAAGGAGTTGATAGTGATAGAGAAATATGTCAATACTAAGAAGTCTTTTAATGGGAAATGAACTTTTGAACAATAGGGATGATATGAATAAACGTGATATTCGCAACAGTTAATCTTCAGACAGGAGAAATCGGGTCGGAAAGATACGAAACGTACACAATAATTATACGATACGGGAAGTCGGGAACTTATCGTGAATACGAAGACGGGCGCCGGGGTGATGAAGAGCGTGCCACCAGGTTGTACAACCGAAAAAGGATAACTGAGGTCCAATTTCACTAAAACAATGGGGGTCCGTTTCGATCTATTACACACCAGAACGATGAACTTGGAGGCACTCGCATCTCATTGGATGTAACGGACAATTGAATAGACCGTGATCGACGCTACTACTGTCAAATGAGTTCTCGAAAATCCACAAGCGACAGGCTATTATTGACCCGAAAATTCTTAACATGAAACATAAGTTTCAATTATTTAAAGTTAATTATGTTCGTATTTTGCTATTACTTTGCCTTTGAAGACATTTTTTACTTAAAATCAAACTCGTTGTTTCGCACACTTTTAATCAAACCTAAAACCAAAACAAAGCTAAAGTGGCAGCAAAAAGATGGAGTTCATTTTAGGTTTTTTTCTTTGTTCTTAGGCGATTGACGGTGCCCAATGGGTGCTATATCAATAAACCTATTATATTATAAGCTTTGAACAACGGGAGCAAAGTTAACAGACTATGAAAAACTTTTATAACCATATGCATATTTTTATCTTTTCTTTAATAATAAAATACTTCTCAATATTCATTTGCGCATACCCTTTGTCATGAATGAGTTGATACAACGTAGGAATGACTTAAATGGATCCACATGGAAGACCTATTAATTGTATAACTTGTGACGTTATAGTGCCACAATTAGGGGTGCATCAATAGTGGCCGATTCTTAGAGAATGCAACGTGTGCTGGGCGTTCGATATCCAGAAATGGAGGCTGCAACTGTAACGAAATCCTGGCATACAGCTGTAAAATATTTTCCTGTGGGGGCCTAAGGAGGCCACACCATGGACCTTTCTCTTCTAGCCTCGCGTATTAGCCCCCTCTACCCGCCTCAAATCCGCCTCTGGCTCAGGGGGCCAGGGGGTGATAGGTGGGGCTGGTGCTGGTAGGGTGGTGAAATTTTGACTCTCCCGGAGGTTCTCAGGTAATCCCTCGAAATAAACAAATAGATTTTAGAGGGAAGTAGCTAAAGTGATGCAGAAACATTTACATATGACGATTTTGAAATGAATGCAAACTAAATGTGCTGGGTGTAATGTAGGGAAACGACAAAAAAGTACCGGAGAGTACCATGAAAAAATATCAGAGCACTGACCTTCAAAGGCTAAAAACAAACGCAAACGTAGTTGTATGCGAAATATCTATCGATGAATTGACAAATATTGTAGTGAACAGGAAAGCTGTCTAATATAATTAAACATCTCCCCTCTATAGCTTTTCCCATTCTAAATACAGGGCCGAAATGGGTGGTGGAGACCATGATTTACTCCAGGAAATGTATTATCTTTTCTTTTTTAGCATAATAATTTTATTATTTTTAAATCTTTGCAGTACAAGGGCTTGGGGTAAGTTTTTGTAGGTCGAGACAGTCAAACATTGGAAAGCACTATTCTGTTTCACAAAGTAGTTGCTCCATCGGCGTTTTAAGTGTTTCAAGCTGGAACGTATGCTTTATTTTGAGAGTATCCTGCAAAAGTTTCAGCAAAAAATGGCTCCATTCACTGAGAAGAATAGGATAAGTTAGCAGATTATGCAAGAAACAAAAATTGAAAAATGGACATCGAATGAGGGAGACAGTTCCATTCTCATCTTCTGTATTTCTACCTCTTCACACATAAGGTAGCAGGCTAGAAATGGTAAAACAGAGCGCTTATATGCCGATGTGCGACAAGCGATATGACTAAAGCCTTGGCGCATGGGACGGGGGGACTTCACGGAAATGAGGTTGGAGTGAAAGGGATGGGCAACGTCCTCAAGAATTCGCTCAGTAAATTGTTTGACTGTTGCAAAGTGTCGTTTTAGTATGGTCACCAGTAAACAGTATAATAAACACCGACAGCAGAAGAGAGCATTCGGAGGAGTAGTTTTAAAATCAGCAAATCTGTTGTAAGCTCAACTGGAAAATCACAAGAGAATAACAAAGGACGAGGGAAAGAATACATGCATCTATAAATCATCAGTTAAGGGAATGAGGTACGTAATAGGAACGTAAACGACGGATATAATAACGAAGTTTGTGAATTGTAGTAAAGAGAGTATCATTTTGGAGGGAGAATGAAATAATAGATGGCAGAGTAACGCCAAGGCACCGGAAGGAGGATATCTCCTTGGGAAGGATATCAGGGGATCTCGGATCACAAAAGGGTCCAAGACGAAAAACAAATTGAATAGATTTCTCAAGAATAAGTTGAAGCCCACTTCCTGACAACCATGCTGAGACATGGTCTAAGCTGCCCTTAAAAGACGAGAGATGTGTCTGATTTTTAAGTGGATGGTCAACAGCCATATCGTCAGCATATTTTATATACAGACAACCATTTGATTATCTTGAAGTGTCAGTGTGGAGGAAGATGAGGATAGGAGGGCACTTTGAAGAACACCACAGTCGTTGAGAGGGACCGCAGATTTCCACCTGCCGGATTGTACGAATTGAGTGAGGGAAGTAAAATAGTCTTTGAGCCGCGAGATACTCCAGCCGGGAGAGCCACATGCGGATGTTTAGCTAAGAAGGAGATGGTACTGGATGGTATTGAAGGCAGAGGAGTAGTCAAGAAATACACATAGGTACGCACGGCAGCCCTTATGTTAATCTTTTAGAGCAGAATAGCCCACAAGAGCAATGGCGTCAGAGAAATTGGAGGAGATGGGCATAATGATACCTAAGGTGACTCGTTCATAAAGCTTCAAGAAAGCGGAAGAAAAGGGGATTGAGCGAAAAGATTAAGGACCAAATAAGTTGATTTTTAGAGATAGGAGTGATTCTTACTGTACGCCAAACGTCACGAAAAACATGTTGGTAAGGTTGTGTCAAAACAGGGGCAATCTGAGAGTTGCAAGACTTTCGGATAAATGGCGAGAGACCATTTAGTCTGGCAGCTGTTAAAATACGGACCTTTTCAGGTGTTTCTCCACTATTGCCACTGAAACGGGAGAAAAATCACTTATTAGTGGCAAAATGTTGTTTGCGGGGGATCGGAGTCAGTGGAAGTATGGATAAAATGTTGATTTAAGGAGTCTAAATGAGCATTTACATTTGCCAATGAGACGCCTAAAATTCCTCCTGTTTTCAGCAGAGGAATGGCGAAACGAAGATGTAGAAAGAGGGGGCAAAAATATGATTATCAAACAGATAATTCAGTCTGCAATTCTTCCTTTTATAAGGACGTAAACGTCCTTTAAATAAATAAATAATTTTATTTAATATCGTTTTACAGGCAGTATTAGACGAATATGCAGTGAGGATCAGGTTAGCAGTGAAAAACTCCTGGAGGTATATAATTATAAGTGTTTTTCCGAACTTTAGACTGTCACGTAAACCTATTTTGAAGAGAAGTTTCTTCCACTTCTTAAAAACTTAAGATAAGGAGAAGAAATTATGTCAGGTCTGACCATAACGCAATCAAGAGGACAGCAAATAGTAAAAAATCTTTTAAGTTAGCTGGAGCACGATTCGACTTTGGATTGTCAAAGAAAAGTGGGGATAGTGTAATATACACAAGTCTGGAGCAGATTAATGTTTGCGGGGACGTATTGTGAACCTTAATTTCCCTTTCAGGTTTGAGTAACAGCGCACGCGTAGAAGTGGAATAAATGTTTAGAAGGGCTTATACAACAGAATAATCAGAGCCTCACAATTGAGCTCTGTTTTTAACAAACCCGAAGAGGACTATTTCAATTTAGCAGGCCGAGAAAATGACACTTTTCAGCGCGCCAAGGTGATATAGTTAATCACAAATATCAAAAAACACCCGGCTTATTGGAAGTACAAAAATCAGCCAGATCACATCCTCGATAACAAAAAGAGAAAACCGGGACAGAAAAGGAGTTTCCTTACGGAAGCCAAAGATGGCGTGCTGGCCATGCTGTGGTTGGCACTATGTGAGTAAATGCCCCTATCGTAGTAGGACGTACTATAGTTGTTCCATGTCGGCTATAAAGATCTAAATTGTTGAGCAACGAATACGTACCTAAAAAAGAATTGCCAGGTCATTTTAGATAACTATTCGCAAGTACTAGCTTGCGAACACTGGAAATACTTGATCGTGAATATTCACGAAGAACTAACCGCACTGCAGATAGACACAGCAGTTGAGCTGACTATAAGCACCATGAGCCCGTGGGAGGATATCGGTTCTCCGGAACTGAAACCACCCAATGTCACAGAATAGGCATCGAATCCGACAGGTATAGAATTCAAAGGTGTTTTTCAGGTGACTGTCAGTTTTCGACACAAGATTTGCCTCGCAGATATTTAAGTCTCGAAAGCTTGTAACAATCTTATCGGAAAAAAAGAGATCCCAAATCGGGATTTTGGAACCACCCTTTTGACCAAATTTGCAACGCGATGCACAACACTACTCAAGAGGTCCCGACGAAGAGGTATATAGAACGGATGGAGAACACGATCGGCAGGTGCACGAAAAGAAAGTAAATTTGCAAGTGACGCGGGAGAGAAAACTAGTTTTCAAGCAGAGCCAACGGGTTCCGTTTGCAGTGCAGTTGTCTGTAGAAGATGAACCAAAAAGCCTACAGGCAACCAACTACCAACTATTCAGCTTTGGTTGCTCTATTCGTGGCGGTGAAGAAATCGAACGGACAAATACGACTGTGTGTCGAGTATTCCATGGGTGTGAACGATAAACTAGAAGATTACTCTTACCCCATACCAAACGTAGAACATATTTTAGTAACATTAAATGAAAGGAAGGTTTCTGCAAGGATTTGTCTATCAGAAGGCTACTTAAAAATTGAGGTAGACGAGAAATCGCAGGAATTGTTGACCATATATACTCATATGGTCTCCTCAGATAAATCACCTCAACTACGGCATGAAAGTGGCACCTAGAATATTCCAGCAAATCATGAATACGATGCTTACGAATGTGCCGGGGCTATGGAATATCTGAACGACATTTCAGTTGCTAGCAACTCAGAAGAAGAGCTGAGCCAAAGACTAGACCAGGTTGTGGACAACCTGATCGACTACAACCTTAAGATCCCCTGCAACAGAGCACATCAACACAGCTACTTCAACGTATCCGCCATTAAGGCAAGAAGAAAGTTCATTTTTCGGGCTGGCCAAAGGGGAAAAGAGTCCACTCCGTGATAATACAATTCAAAATTGCAAAGACCAGGTGTACAGTGTAGTCGAATGCATCATGTATAACGGTAGAGTCCTAGTCCCTGCCTACTACCGTTAGCTGATTTTACATGAGTTGTACCCTGGACACGGGGGCATGACTCTCAGGAAACATTTGGCACGCAGGTATGTCTATTGGCCCAACATCGAAGTTGAGGTGGAAGCTTTTGTCAAGCATTGGGATTGTGTGGGTGATTCGCAAAGAGCTCACCGAATGTGTCACCTGTACCATGGACTGAAGTCACAACACAGTGGAACCGAGCTCACCTAGATTATGCCAGGCCCTTCTAAAAGAAGATGTTCTTAGTGGTTGAAAAGACTTGAAGTCCTAGAAGTCAAGTCATCAACTGCAAAGACCACGGTTAGGAAATTATGTGAATTAATTGCGCATTACGATATCTTATCCTAAATTTTGAACAAAATGGTGCGCAATTTACCTCCTCTCTTTTCCAAAAGTTTTGTCAGAAATCGGGAATTCACCACATGATATCCCCACCTTTTCACTCATAATTGAATGACCAAGCTGAATGTTTTGTCGAGACCTTCAGGAGAGTGACAAAGATGTGGAGTAGCGGCGTTAAACTAACATATCTGAACACATTTTGTGCCTACCGAACTACCCCCATGGCCGAACTGAATGGTCAAACACAAAGAGAGCGTCTTCTAGGTCGAAAAAAACCGGAGTGAAACTTAAATATCTGAAAGCAGATGCATGGGTATCACAACTAACAAGTATTTTGAGGAGGGAAGGACGGTGTAAGTACAGAATTACAGAAGTGGTGAAGACCCGTGGTAATCTACACTCTTATAAGTTTTACCCATGTACACAATAATATTAACAGGAAGGGAACCCTAAAGTGCACAGGAGGGCACTATGAAAACAAAAAAAGACTGCGTTGAATGGTAAAATGCAGAAAGTATGGAGGATTATGTTCTGCGGTAGCAGCCGATTGTACAAGAGAATTTAGAGTTCAATTTATATAAAGTAAGAACAGTTTCTGATGACCGCCTATAAGGGAAGATGCGCAAATGATAACAAATATCATTAAAATCTACACAGGGAAGCTAGCTTGCTGCATACCTAAAATGATACCGAAAATGAGGGAGGGGTCACGAAATTCTCGTGGCAAGAACCGAATGCTGATGAGGGTGGGTGCGAGGATAACGGAGGTAGTCTAGAACGTGCGCATTGAGATGTCCGCGATTATTTGTACGAGCGATGGGTTGGGGAGGAGATCATTTTTCAGGAAGGTCACGATGCCCAAATTGACAAGATCGAAGTTTCTGATGAGAGAGCCTGACGAGTGAAACCACACGTGGAGAGGAAATTGGGAGCGGAAAAGGTAATTTGGAGACAGTTTCTTTAAATCCCGGTCGCAATAAAACTGCGAAGTCGAACGGCTACATTAGAGGCTAAATGATGTCTTCTCAGTCATACACTACTCGTGAAGATGCAGTAGGAGGAACTCTACCGTTTCTGAACGTAAGGATACAAAAACCGACCGATAGCAACCTTAAAACAAGCGTCCCTAGGAAAGGATCTAATGCTGAGATCATACTTACTTATAAAAACAACCTTCCCGCTGCTCACAACAGGAGCTGCGTCCAAACGCTGTTCCACCGGGTCTACTGTCATTGCAACAGGGATGAGCTCCTTCCTAAAGAACTTGCTTACCTGTATCGGTTGTCTCGATCTAACGGATATCCGATAATTTCTATAAAAGACTGTCTCAGGCGCCAAGCAAAACCGCAAGGCCCCATCCCCAAGGGAGAAACCATGATGGTAAGTTTACTCCTTGCCTTACATGTAGGCAACTACTGGAGTAATCCACGGGCAGTTAGGTCACTTTGCTATTCGCATTGCCAAATACGCGCAGTACGATCTCGCATAAAGGATCCTATCCCCAAAGAGCAAGAAACAAACGCATCCCGTGCGAAAATTGCTCCTGCGTGTTTGTTGGTCATACAGGTCGACGCCTGGGCACCCGTATTAATGAACACAAATTAGCTGTTCGTCATCGAGATCTCTTGTCACTCGACCTTGCGCACACAATAGACCAAAAATTCAGTTTGTTATCAGTTTATTTCAGTTTATTTGGTAAAAACTCTATTGTATGCATGCCAGTTCGTTGAATACTGCGGGATATGCAGATAAAAATTATCACTATAAACAGATTACTCGCAAAAATGTGATTATTATTGTGATTTTGAATAACATGTTTTTGGTTCACGGGGCTGGCAGTTGAGATTCAGACTGTTGAGAGAAAGCAGGGGACACATATATTCATCCAAGACTTTCTTGAACAGCCGAAGGGATGTCACCTCCACGACTGATTGGGGGAGATCGTTCCAACTATCTACTACCCTTTGCGTGAAAAATTCAGAGCGAAGGTTCAGCCTGGATAATTTCGTGCGCACCTTCACCGAGTGCCAACGATGCTTGGGGAAGGGTGCCACTGAAACATCTCCTCAAAGCTCAATCCATCCTCAAGGTCATGTATTATCTTGAAGCCAAGAATAAGATTATCTCTTCGCTGCCTGTAACATAGGGGAAATAAATTAAGGCAGCGCAGTCTTTTAGATACGATCAATCTTTGAAAATATTTACCAGCTTTGTTGCATGGTGTTGTACTTTTTCGAGGCATCTTTTAGCCTTTGCCATCCATGGCCGCCACAAAAGATCCCCATATGCCAAAAACTAGAGGATGAGGTGTTCAAGGACCTTCATGCAGTTAGAAATACTCGGATCGTTGAACCCCGTCTTAAGGCATATGGGACTGATGTGATTTCCGCAACTATCGCCAGTGGAAAATGTCCCAAACCAAGCAGATAAGGGCTAGATAGGGTGCTTTTCCAAAATAGCGTGGGTACGAAAAGGACCAACCGGCTCCCTGCTGCCCAGCGGATACGGAACGGTAACCGAAAACAGAAAAAATAAAACTGAACAAGACAGTGAATAAAGCATGAACCTGACAGTGAAGTATCGGTTAAGCAGTCAAAAAACGAAGTATATCTAATGGGAGATGTTCAATGAACATGGCCAAGTAACAGTAGGAGAAAAACAATAGCACTGAAGTCTTTTTAGGGTTGCTTCCTGATAGCTTTCAGAAGCAGCCCAATCTTCTCATGAAAATTGTAGAAGAACCCTCTTCTCATCTTTTTCCCTAGGAAGTGTCCCGGAAACCTGTGTTTACCTTAGACTGCCTGTTGCCGGTCTATTTTTGTGACATGCCATTCACGCCCCGGGTATTTTCAGGATTCAACGACCTTACTAGTCCATAACTATAAAATTAAGTCCTGAGTCACACAGCTTTCATTTTCGGGTGATTCATCCTGAGTTATGGACGAACATCACAAACGGGAAAAACTCATTTTTTTGATTTGGAATACAGGCCTGCCTGCGTAGTTTCAGAGACACAGGTACTAGATGAGGCCTGTCGATTTAGGCCTACAATGATTTAGAAGATCATCTTTGATCAGGTTTGAAAAATCTTTGCAGTCGCTGAGATTGTGAAAAGGACAACAATTGCCAGAAAGAGGTAAATCAAAAACATATGTTGGAATGAAAAAAATACGTTTTTATTTCAAGCCGACCGAAGGGCTCTTGCATTTTTATTGATATCTGACTTTAAAATGCTGTTTGGAATCATATCAGAATCTGGACTAAAATAATTTCAGAATCTTTCAGGGTTATGGATATATGTAAGGAAAAAAGCTTGCTGGTCATAGTCGTGGACAAGTTTTTTTTTCAGCTGTCTTAACTTGAACTGGAAAGTCATGTCGGTTGAAAAAATCTTGGGAGCGTGTTTTAGACAGTTAATCCGAGAAACATCGAAGGCCCTTGACAAGGATGTATGTGTGTAAAGTCAGGAAAAAGCGAGATGAGCGCTAATTAGGAAAATCATGTTGCATTGTCCGGACAAAGTGCATGACAGTCAGTAACAACTTCTTCGATAACCTTAAACACGCATTTTGAGACCGTTCGGAATATAATTTGATGTAAACCGTTCCGGGTCCTTGCTGCCTACCACGGAGGTCAAAGGTTGACGTCAGGTTCGTGGGATGCAAGCCTACCGAAGTCAAAATTAAGCAGACGGTTCACGGCTGTAGACATGACCACAGTTAAGAGTTTTAGGAAGGTAAATTGGGGGATGTTCAACTACCCATATTTCCTACTGCATGCCGTGCACGCTTTGATTTTGTTTTGATTAAACTTGAAATTTAGGAAGAAGCCAATGATTGAGTTCAATAGCATTTACCGCGTACGCAAAGATCGTCTTATTTAGGAGTACCGGTATGGGTTTGTTTTTTCTAATATCTAACATTATAATAAGATATAAATATTATAGAACGACATGCTGCAAAATTTATATATTTTTTTCTCGTCTCCTGCTTCTAAATATTCTTCTGGAAAGATGCGAACTACAGCTTTTATATGATTTTTAAGTAAATTTAGCGTCCTGAACAAAGAAAGCGCATCCCTAGATTTCCGTTAATAACATGTTTGTGTTGCAAGTTATCAGTCGGAATTTTCGAACGCCGCAGGCACTTTATTGAGAGTCATACCAAACTGGATTAAAAGAGGTTCTTACTGGCTGATCATGAGATGCTCTAATAAATAAACCGAAACCTAAGGCTTCAACAATTCGCAACCGTCCAAAAATTGGCCAGAGCAATGTTTGCTCGTCTTCGATGTAGGAGACACGTCTGCTCTTCATGTGCGTCCAGAAAACTGCATAATCGGACTACCATCACGAAGTCCTATTGTCTGTAGGTCACTCAGTTTTCTGATGCGCCTTCTCAAAGAGCTCGTGGTGATTGGATCCTGATAAATTATCAAGTCTGCGTTCAGGGCAGCAAAACGTCACAAAATGTCATTGGTAAGCCATTAGTTCAATTACCTGAAATGAGTGCCGACTCTCTCAGTAATGCTAAGTTAAACCGGGAGCGGTTGGTTAGGGGGTTCCGAATGTGACCGCCATAGAACCCATTCTGTTTCTAAAAGGCATGAAGGAATAGCAGCCTAATCGAAGTAGACTACAGAAACGCAATTTTTCCCAACGATCTAAATTTTTGGAAACTAGGAAAAGACCCGGGGATGCACTGTGGGTACAAAATAACCTCTATCAACAGGGGCGTAATGTATGACTGCTAAAATTAAATTTCAGTTAACGTCAAAAAAACTAAATTCAGTATTTAGATGTGACATGCCTGAATAAATAAAAATTACGTTCTGTCAGAGGCCGTGAAACGGAGGGTGGCCATGATAGTTCAGAGTTTACTACCCTTGTGTCATAAAAAACGACTAAAAGGGTCTCAAATACGTGAAAAAATCATGATAGTTTTGAAAATCCTGAAAACTAGATGCGCTGTAGCTTTTGCTAGACTAAGAAACAACGCAAAAGACAAGCCTTCACAATTGCCGATATAAATCAAGGGTAGAAACGCAAAACATTGTCCACTAAAGTTTGGAACAAACTGCCACATCTGATCTGCTTGGCAGAAGGCATTGAAACCTTTCTCATCTATCTAACTCTCTATAATTAACCTAGCTAAGGTTTCGTCCATTTCCCAAGTATTTAATAAATTACAGTGAGAAAGGATTGCAGTTCTCCATAAAAACCTGTCAAGTAAAGTTTATAACACATGCGTTTGCCCCTTTTCAGATATAGCATACAGGGTAGAAGACTGGGACAAGCAACGGACATGAAAATGATAAATGCATATTTGTCCTGAAATACTGTTCTTATTAAGGCATATTTTGATACCATGATTTTCTTCGTTTGGGGTACAAGCAGTGAGTAAGCGATATTATTTTAATTTATAAGATATTGCATGAACTTGAACAAGAAATCCGCTTTTATTTGCATTCCTTACCTCAATCTAAGGACAGCCGATTAAACTGCGCATGAAAGTGCTCAAACCAAATATTCGTAGTGACTTCATTACAATTTATAAGTGACCAGTGGAATGATCCACACGAAGCAGCGGTGTAGGAATGAAGATGGAGTCCTTCCGCGAAATCTGGGGACTAATAAACGTCACTTATTTTTACCAGGCCTGCCGAGCTCCAGCTAACGGCCAATTTCACGCCTGTCCCTCTTACAACTTCAAAAAAACTACTACTTAAATAATATTATTAACGTTATTGAGTGGCTCTTTTTGTGAAGTATAGTTATCGTTATCGCACCAGCCACTGGCATTCACAAAAATAAGGTTTTTAAAATGTATTGCTCATGGCCCTCACAAATCAATATCATTGTGCTAAAATACTGTAACGTCTCAATAAGTGAAAAATTGCAAGTGGAAAACAACAAAATAAGCTAAAGATGTTGTCCAGAAGCGATTTC
The DNA here is from genome assembly GCA_017591395.1 of Schistocephalus solidus. Taxonomy (NCBI): domain Eukaryota; kingdom Metazoa; phylum Platyhelminthes; class Cestoda; order Diphyllobothriidea; family Diphyllobothriidae; genus Schistocephalus; species Schistocephalus solidus. Next base: position 266,204 of record WEDG01000341.1, on the reverse strand, counting down.
AACATGTAAAATAGCCTATAAATTCAGAAGTTGTGCGTAGGGCTGAAGTAAAATTTTTAGAAAATTAAAATGAAGCAGGATGTTTATTGTCTTTACAACCCATTAACAACGGAAACAGCCTACGAAAACTAAAGAACACTAATCACAACCCATTATGCCTAGACCGAGTGTAGTTTTAGACAAATGCAAGACAGCCTGTGATTTCTTTTGCTGGCTTATTAGCCATCATCAGCCAGTGATACGGGCCGACCTGCCTGCAATTCCTGAAGTTCAAACCCATTTTCTGCTGGTTAAAAATCTACCCCTTTAACGATTGAGCCGAGGGTTCTTTGGCCTGTCATTTGCGATCAGGTTTATAAAAAATGTCAATGAGGCGCTCACCGACAGCGTTATGGGACGAGCCTTCTTCCGTAATCTCATTCTACCCAGATTATTGGCTACTGTGCGGCTGTCTACAAAGCCCTAGATCGAGTCTCAAGGCACGACAGGACGAGTAGCTCTCATAAGGTGATTGGTAAGCGCCCCCTATACTGTAGTTAATTACCTGATCGCAACCGACAAGACAAAGAGCCCTTGAAGCAATGGTTAAATCGAGAGAAGTCAAACCAGCAGAACATGGGTTCGAGCCTTAGGGGTTGCAAACAGGTCACCGGATATCACTTGCTGATGACGGCTAATAAGCTAGAAATAGTCATTTCAGTTTCCCTTGTCTTTGCCAGCCCTGTCATCCAGCCTATATTACCAGTCGATATGAGGCTGCCTACATCGCTGTAGATCAATTTCCATGGCATAATGGAACGCGTAGGTCTCGTAACGCAATCGGCGAACGCCCCACTACCCTAGATAGCACTTTTCCCTAATTTTTTACTGCGAAATAACCTACCTCATAGTCGAAGAGACATAAGCAGACCGCTTGTTACCAGTAAAGTTAAACTGTCGATTTTGATGACGTCTACCATGTGCTCCACAGCATGGTGGTGCAGGAACGGTGACTTGCGCGTGGATTAGTTTCAAGTGATAGTAGACTTGCACTGCAGCTACCGCACGCTCTCTCTCCCCTCACCCGCCTGTGTCCGGTGTCAAGATAGAGTCAAGAAGACCCAAGGCGGAGTCAGGCGCAGGTGGCTGGTGCAACGTTAGCCTGCAACTACGCGTTAAATCATGCCCACTAGACTAGTATAGAATGGTTGACTAGTTGAATCACTAGCACTCCTTAACAATACTCGTTTTGAAACTGCTATGGAAACTAGGGTTAAATAAAATTTGCTTCCAAACGTCAATCTTTCGACTGATAAGATAGTTGAGCGCATGTGACAATTACTATCTCAGTACGGAGCCTTGACAGACTTATCAAAAGCTTATTGGCCATTCTGTTTCCGGGTAAGTTACCTGGTTCCTTTCCGAAAAAAGACGTGTTGCCTTTCTTCCTGAGATGATTAGTTCCTACTGAATACTTCTGATAATGTTCCAAATTCTATTCAGAGTTATTTACTACATTAAAGCAAGCATATAACTAAAATGTGATGTACTGGCCTGTTACATAATTTCAACCGTATCAGCCCGTTCTTTTAAACGGCCCCACTCGTATAATCTCGTCCATCACCAGCCCCACATAAAAGGTAGTCATACGCCAAAGCGTTGGGAGGGATGTATATACCCCTTATCCGTTCTCCGAAAAGTTTATCTTTTATCTATTTTATGAAAATATTTCCCGCTGGTCCTTTGTAAGGCCTGCGAGCCCTAAATCTTTTGACCAAAACTAAGTGAAAAGTCTAGAAATAATTCCAAAAGTTTCGTCCGTAGTCTCTTCTTAGCCACCGAACAGCCAACAAAACAGCCCATTCAACACTGGTGTTACCAAAATAAACTTAAAACTTCTGAGGTAAATGTTATTACAACACATATAATCTGCGTTGCAACCCGCCCATGAGAAAGGTGTCATCTATTGCACCGAATATATGGGCGGTTACGACAGAAAATCCTTTGAAATATTTTGGACCACAGCGGTTAGCAACCACCTGCTTGTTATCGACATAAAGGTAATATATCTGTTCCAATAGGTTGTGACCGAATTTATTTCATTAGAAAAGATAACGATAGACGCCAACTTCCGCTCATTTTACGTTTGACCAAACGTGAGAGAAAATGCATTAGTTGCTTCTAAAAAGAAGACAGATGCAGTATGCCAGGAAAGAATTCAATTTGTGAAGTGTTAGTAAGAGGGGCAAGTAACCATTTAAAGGCCTGGTTGCCTGCCATCTAGAACTTTTTGGTATAGATAAAATGCAATGCATTATTTCACATCGACTATATGACATTTTGAACTATTCCCCCTGAGATCAATATCTTCTAGAATTCCATAAATGTAGCAAATACTGAGGCTTGTCTAATATTTTCGCTTTCTTATCATCTTAACCTTATTTTCTATCGGAGAAATGCAATTTTGCAAGTCAACCAAGAGTTGAAGCCAGCATATACGATTTTTATCAGTCAGTCGCCCTCCTTGCAAATTCTTGTCAGTTCTACAAAAGTTCATTTTACAGGAGAGGGATTATAGTCTTATAAAAACAACCCTTCGGAAAGGTAAGATTAAAGCACATAGACACAGGAGGTATAAAGAGCAGTGCTTTCTTTTAGAAAACGCATACGACGGAAGCGTATGGACAACAAAGGATTTCGTAACGCCTTTTAAACTGCTTCCAGTCACGTCGGAATATGAAGAACGAATAGTAGGTAGAGAATATTTCACTTAATCTCAAAATTAACATGAAACAGAAGAAATCATAGTTCAGAACAACCAGTCTTATCACTGAGTAAATTATTTTAAACCAGAATAGAAAAATAAGAAAAAATATAATGTCATGTTAATTGTGCTGATGAAAAGGATTGGGATGAGCAAGAAAGACCATGTTTATCAACTGGTTTAATTGTGGTCACAATCTAAATTTTTCCCCATATGGACTAATTCCGAATGCTAAACTCTCCCGGTTGTTCATTTAGGAGCAAGAACTCGGAAAGACTACGGGTTCACTTAAAACAATGGTTTGAAGAGATCTAATACTGCGACAAAGAAGGAGATACGACCAATGGAACGGGAGCTTTATTAGCCTGACGCTTCGGATTTTCGATCGACTCCAGCATCAGCGACCGAGTCAGACAAGGGTATTTGGTTGCCCAGGTTTTGCAGCACTTATAGGATTTAGCTGCTAGGTTATTATGTGCTTAGCGCAATTGGCAGCTCCCAAGCGCGTCGCAGATAATTGCACGTGGTGTGCTGATTATCTGATCGGCCAGATGGTCCAGTATACAGTTGCCATGCCGTTGCTGTGCGCTAGCATACCCATCAAGAGTATTAGTTCCCACGCTCATCGCACGTGGTTGCATGTGGTGCGATGATGCTCGCAGTTGAAGGCCTGGCGACCGGATTTCGTCATACGCGTGAGCTCTTGTGCAAGTGTACTCACCGAGACGGGCAGTGGGAACAGTGGTCATCCGCACGTTCTCCGCGTGGCTAGCTAATTTGCCCAGGCAAAGTCTCAGCACCGAATATGGGGTCGGGCAGGTCTTACGGATTGGGCACAGCAGTGACTAGGGTTGGGGCTACTCCACTCGCCCTTCCCATACCACCGTATGTGATAGCTGGGCAAATTCAAGACAAATGGAACGAGGGGGGTGCGACGCGGTCATATTGCCTGATAAAATTGAGCTCTCCGTCTGCGCGTGCCACACAAGGTCTGGCCTCTAAGTTCCTTTAAGCTAGATCTCATTCAGGAGGAAGTACAGACCTCACACAGATGAGAGCGCCGCAAATACCACATTATAGAGGAGCAATTATAACCTGGTTCTCATTCTTGAGAAAAGACATTCCAAGCCACAAGCGATATCGCCTCCTGATTTATCAATTCACATCAGGAATGCGTTAATTTACCATGAGGATGAGTTCTCCAGTATTGGCTTCACTCTTTCTTCCCTCTCCGCATGCGTCACTCGACTGTCCATGGTAGTCAGCGAACTGGTGCGGAGAAGTCCCTGCATACGACTTGCCACGACACGTACACCAGCAGGTAAGGACTCACACAGACCTTGTGCAGTCAAGTAAACGCATACAATGAACAAGATTGTCCCCATTTTGACTAAACGCACCCATGCAGCCCTTCTGTGGATGTTTAGTCAATAGAAGTACAGTTAAACAGAACATGTGGAACCGCAAGTACGGTTTTACGCGACCTTCAGAGGCTGGTCACCGTTTACCGCTTTCATTAGAATTGTTTTCTTTGAAATGATAGCTATGAACTAAGTTGCGTTTTGAGTCCACACAGGAGTGCGACGTAACCGAATTTCGAACATTTTTAAAAATATGTTTACCCTAACTAGCAACGGCATTATAGGTGAGTTTTCGGAGCTGTTCTTCCGCAGGTGGCTAATTCAGTTCCGAATGGAATGGACTAGATAACCAGGTTTAATGAAAATTTCCCCGAAAGAGAATAGCTCTGTGAGCCCATTGTTTCATTCAAGCAACGTTTCCATGCTTTTGAAGAGATTGTAACAATGTTTCGTTTGCATTGTGGCAACATAAAGCTCACGAAAAGTGTATATTATTCTTTCCCCGGATTCTTTTGAAAGACGTACCATCTGATTAGTTTGCCTTCTTGTCTACATGTTATGACGTTCAAAAAGGAAATATTTTGTCATCTTTTCCTTCTCATTGTGAATTTCAGATTGAGGAGTAAGTAGCTACTCGACGTTTCTGTCGTTTTGAATAAGCAGATTTATATCAAAACCTACTTTTATAGAGTTGCTCGATTTAACTGTAATGAGAGCTTGCCCTCCATTTGAGACCCGGAAATGCTGATGAGATCTGGACTATGTTTGTCTCGCATTGCTGTCCCAGCAACCTGTCCATAGAGATGTTAATTACAAGGAAGTTGAAAATGCTTAATTCACCAAGTCAACAAGGCGCGGAATACGTCAGTTAACGGCAGAAGTTGGGACGCATGAACACATATGACACCTGTTTTTCCCCCAAGTTAAAAGTTTCCGGTACTAAATTTACTGCCGTCAAGTGTGCAGGTGGCAGGTTTACGTAAAATTCTCCATAATTCCTCTATCAGTTTGAGGTAAAAAGAATTAAGTGACTAAAATCAATCGTAACAGTACTCTGGTGAACTTTTTGATGCTAACATGTGCATCGAGTTATTTTATCCAAGACTTTTACTTATAATATACTTATATTCTCAATAAATTTTCCGTCAAATAACCCCCTCCAGATGGAATCTCGGTAGAAAACGGGAGTAGGATCCACCCGTAATACAGGTACACTAGCGCTAAATGCCATCGAGCTTATGGTTAGGATTAATTTTAGGGTTGGGATACGGGGTTGCCATAGAAGTTACTTGGATATTTTAAACTGGATTGCGTTTATTTAACTGTTTTTTCTTATTATGGTCGAAAATGTGACCGCTTAAAAAATAGGACCTGTTCGCACCGTTTTAACCCAGATGAAGCGATGACCAGGTGTGCATGCAAAGTTCAACTGAGATTATCTTATTGTTTGGTACACCTTGCTAAGGACATACTTGTAGAACTTCTTCTTGTAAATCATTAAGTTAACTATCAGTCAAAGTACAAATTAATATCCTTGGATTCAAAGAGGAAATCTCCTCTTTAGGTTGCATACTTAAGGAATTTTGCAACTTGAGATCAAATGACCCTACTGACATGGAGCCAGGAAAGATTTAGCATGAAACACGTTTGACCTTGATTATATGTAAAATCTCCCTCTCACTGCATATCGCTACATCTTACCTCTAACACCGCTTCACGTTGCCGTGTCATAAGCGCAATATCATTGGTGATCTAGTTTCAGATCGTGATCAATGCGTCTCTTGGGTGTTTGGAGGGCATTTAAATTGGCCTAGACATTTCGATCGGGGTAGAATCAGGTGAACACGACAAATTATGGAGGAGGGCGTACCTACGCATAAAACGGAATCGTCCTACGGAATTATTGCCCTGTAAGCACGCACAGTTCATGACAGCAGTTCCTGTGACGAACGGGCTTTCAGGATACAGTCCTAGTTAACATTTTCAGAGCACCCTTTCCATCGACCTAGATGACATAACAATTTGACGATCTTGAAAGACAATGTTTACCGTCTTCCCCACACCCTATGGTGGTTGCAGAGAGGAAGATTTTCGCACGAATTGGTTGATGGTGATGAGAAACTTGTGCTGCACCCACCGAACCCTCTCCCCTCTCCCGCTGCTGTGTCCGGTGGCAAGACTAAACCTGGAAGACTGGGGTTTAGGATCGGGCGCTGTGGCTGACAAAGTCAGGCAGTTCATCTACGTGGGCCTCTGATTCCTGGTAAGCGCACGATGGACCAGGTTTTCCTAGAAACAAGAAGTGCTCGGCTCGGATCCTATCTGAATGGGAAGTGTCATAGCAGCCCCATTAAGAAGCCATTACAGTCTCACTCTCCATCCTTAGAGAAAATGAGTTATCCAAGCCACGACTTTTAGCTCATGTTGATAGTTAAAAAAACACGTAAGATTTACTACATCGAGGAAATTCGCTGAGTTGACCTCACTCTCTGAATTGTAGTCCATGCACCAGTCCGAACTCTGAGCGGGTCAGCCGCCAGATGTTGGTATTGGGCGCAAGTAGTTGCCAGATCTCAATAAGACGCATACGCGCGCCCCCCAAGACCTGAATTCCCGCATTAACAACAGAGTTTCCCGTTAAGGGAGTGGGTGACTCAGATCTCACATACTCGAGTGTGCCATAGATGCCACATGAGAGGGAGCCATTGGAGCCTGACCCTCAGTCCACCAGTCAGTCACGCCATCCATATAGTTTGAATGCATGGTCTGAGTTATGCCATCAGGTAGTAGCCTCCCAAGCCACGACTCATCACGATGCGCGGAAGTATCATGGAGACGAAGTCCCCAGGGTCGCCCACATGCTATATCTTCTCTGCCGTGCACCAGTCGACTGTCCAAGACTTTCAGCCAGATGGTGATGGGATTGCGCACAGTGGCTGTAATTTCCATGTGAGTCGTCTAAGTGTGCCATATGCGACTTATTTACACAGCACCCCACAAAAGAATAGAATCCGCACCACCACCAACACAACCAGCACCACCACTACCACCACCACCACTACCCCCACCACCCCACTACCCCCACCACCACCACAACTACCACTGCGAACAACTAAATGTTATTGTATCGTAGTCGACTCACTGTTTGCTCCCGAAATACGGAGTCATTCATTTCGGTATCGTACGATGGCTAACAGTTAGCTAGTTCAAACCATTAGAGTCCACAAATGATCACACCACATGTATCAGCTCATGGCCCAGTCCGTCGTTGACTTCCCTGGAGTTTATTTTTCTAGAAATGAAACATAATCAGGATACGATGCTGAAAAAAGAAAAATATGAGAGTTGTAGGCCAGATAGCAAAGGCAATTGCCCTGGTTTCTTGATGAGCAACCAATTGCCAGGGCACTAACGTGTCGCTTTACGAATTTCCTCCTCAAGGTGCTACTCAAAAGTCTTAGAGCGCTTAAAATGCTTTTTTTTTGCCCACCGAACATGGCAGACAGACGAAAACTGTCCACTTGCCAGACCCTCTACCCTCAGTTAATTAATTGAAACTTGGTTAGTTGCAGCCGAATTGGCCCACCAAGAAAAAGAATATTGGAAGGATAAGGTGATAGTTAGTTTGGAAAATTGGTCGCTTGCCGGCTTGCAGTGTAAGGTGGTTTGATTTGTAACCAACTACCGTTGCGGACTACGAAAACCAACACTAGAACGTAATTAACTGTCTTCCGGCAAGGTCTCTTGGTACTTGCAACAAAACACAACATAGGAGAGCTAAGAACCCCAGAAATATAATTCCGGTGGGCATAAAAAGACAAACGCACGCACACATAAGGAAGAGTTCTGATGGCTCTCCTAAGCAAGCTGTGAAAAAACCGCGTTTCGGCGGATACATGTGTTTGATATTAAATATACACTTTCTTATCTGGTTTTATTTCTGCGAAAGTTAAAGACCGCGGCGCAGCTTGGGGTAGTCACGTGCACCGTGAAAACAGTTTATAACACATATGGCCACGGCGTCCGCTTTAGGATTAGGTTCGGAAGGATGTAATGTGACAAGGCTTATTCAGGAAAACAAGGCCGGAAGCATTTAAACTGCCTTCAGCTACACATAAAATGAATGTATGCTAAATCCTACGAGCCTGCGCAGAGCATCGCCTGATCCTTATTCTACCTCCCGATACGGTAGAAGGTGATCTAGATGCAACCCTGGTTGAGACACTGGCACCTGCTGGATTATGTCCCCGTCCGGAGACGTGACCAACAGGACGCGCTGGTGACAAAGGTAATCCCCGGTGCCGACGGATGAACGTATCACCACCTTGTCCTCTCCAGGATGAGGCTTCGTCTACAGCCGCGCAGGGGACCCCAATGTAAGCGACCAACAGTTTAGTTGAATACTGTTTTGTTGAATGTGCCTGCTCAAAATCCCCATTTCAGCAACAAGCTGACCAACCGACTAGCCAAACCCCCACTCACCGACGAGGACACCTCCGTGGAGAACTGCTGGTTCCAACTGAGGGACACGGCCCAATCCACCGCCCTGGATGTCTTCGACTGTTCACGTCATTAGTACCAGGACTGGTTCGATGACAAAGACGCAGCCATCAACACTCTGCTCACCAAGAAGAACCGGTTGCACAAAGCCTACCTAGACCGCCCTACCGCTGCAAACAAGACAGCCTCCTACCGAAGTTCAAAGGCGTTAGCCTATTTTTCCTCAAATAAACTGAACTGAACAGAAGTCGCCACCTTGTACAGCAAGGCCCGCAAGGTCGAGAGGATCCAAGTGGACACGGATCGCAACGAATAGATGAACGTCTTCGCCACCATCAATGCTGTCTATGGACCTCCAATAAAAGGAGCCGCCCCTCTTCTAAGTGCTGACAGAACTACCCTGCTATCTGAGAAGACGCAAATCCTGAAGCACTGGGTAGTGCACTGCCGAAGCGTTCTCAACCGGCCTCCACCATCTCCGATGCGCCATCGACAGCCTTTCTCAAGTGGACACGAACAATGACCTGAATCTCCTGCCTTCCCTACCAAAAGCCATCAGGGTCGTGCAGTAACTCTCCGGTAGGAAAGCACCGGGATCCGACGCGATCCCTGCTAAGCTTTACAAGAATGGTGGCCATCAACTGATGAATCAACTCAAAGCGCTCTTCCAGGCGATTTGGCGCCAGGGACAGGTCCCACAGAATTTCAAGGACGTCACAATCCTCCACATCTACAAGAAGAAGAGGAATTGCAACAATCTGCGACAACCACCGAAAAATCCCGCTGCTTAACATCACTGGGGAAATATTCACCCGTATCCTTCTCAATCGTCTGAACGGTCAACTAGAGCCGAGACGGCTTTCTGAAAACCAATGTGGCTTCCGACGACACCGCGAAACAAACGACAGGATTTTTGACGCTCGCCAGCTACAAGGGAAGTTCCAAGAAATGCGAACCCACCTCTACACTACCTTCGTGGATCTGGCGAAAGCCTTTGACACGGTGAATCATGATGAACTGTAGAAAATAATGCAGAAATTCGTCTGTCCTGAGCGGTTCACGCAGACTGTGCGTCAGCTTCGCGACGGGATGATAGCGCGCGTCACGGACAATGGAGCCGTCTCAGAGGCTTTCACAGTGACTAACGGAGTGAAGCAGGGCTACGTACTGGCCCCAAGCCTCTTCAGTCTCGTGTTCTCTGCTATGCTAATAGTTGCCAACCGTAATGAGCGCCCTGGGATCCGCATCGCCTAAAGAACTGACCGTCCCTGCACCACCCTTCTTGGAGCATGCAATGGACATCGTCAGACTACGACGGTCGAACTATCGTGTGTAAGTGTAATGCCCAGTAAACGGGCCACGTGGTAACTGCGCTGAATCAACACTGGAGGCCAACTCAGAGTGCGGCAGGTGTTATTATTCTGAGATGCGGTCCCATAAAAAAGGCCGAACATGGGGTTTCGCGTGCCAAACATAGTCACGCGTAGGTGCAGGCTCATGCCGCACCCCGCTCTCCGTGGGAGATGCTTCATATGTGCCAGACCCCGACTCCGGTCTTCTTGAATATGTCTTGTCACCTGACATAGGCGGGCGAGGGAAGAGAGAGTGTGGTAGAAGTAGTGCAAGTCTAATATTACTTAAAACTAATTTGCGCGCAAGTCACCGTCCCTGTACCTCCCTTCTGTGGAGCATACGGTGGAAATCGTCGGACTACGACGGTTGAACTGACGTGTGTGTGTGGAGAGTCGGACTTAAATAACCACAACATTTGGCTCGCCCCATTGGGAAGGTTTTCATATATCCCATAAACGAAAATTAGCTACTGCGTTGAACGCTAAATTTGAGACGTTACGACGTAGGGGCAGAATATCAATGCCGACAAAGACAACAGAGACTGGAATCGCCATTTCTGGCTCCTTAGGCGTCATCAGCCAGTCATACCCAACTCCACCCGAGGCTCGAAGCCGTAACTTGTTGATTAGGAGTCCAGCTCGAGAATGAGCCGCAAGGCAGAACGGGACGAGTGAGTTCCATTAACGAGCGGCGAGCCTCTTTCGACGAATGTCCTTATTCCCAATCTACACCGGCAAGAAAACGAGCCGGTTTGAGCCACGGATGGGTTAAAACCTGTGGTTGGATATGACTGGTTGATGACGATAAATGAGTCAGAAATTGCCATTCCAGTCTCCCTTGTCTTTGTCGGCATGGTGATTCTACCTTCTACTACTACTACTACTACTACTACTACTACTACTACTACTACTACTACTACTACTACTACTACTACTACTACTACTACTACTACTACTAATACTAGCCCTTCTACCACTGCTGGCGGGGCTCGAGAATGAGCCCCAAGGCAGAGGGGGATGAGTTTCGTTAACAATCGGTGAGCGTTCACCGACGAATGTTATGATGTATGCTTGAATGATTTCATGAGAATACACACCGATACAAATTGAAGACACGTATCTAGAGGTTACCATTGCATGTGGTACTCTCGGACTACATCATGGACTCTATTCTAGACCGGGACATATATGCACCCAACTAACGACCTCACCCCATGACCTAAATGAACTTCCGAAACTGTTGATTTGAATACTAGGGCTTAGAGCCCGAATTGAAAAAAAGTTTAAGATATTGAGATCCGGTAAACTGGGTATTTACATTGCCGCAGTGGAAGTGCGTTCATCGATCGTGCTTGGGGACACGCTCGTTCCGTTGCTTCTTGGAATTAAATTGAGGGCCGTCGCAGACATTTGCATGGCGAGGATGAAAGAATGCCGTTTCGAAGCCTAAGTCCTGCCAAACTGGGCTTGAGTAGAGGTGCCGGAGGAAGGTTAAAGAGGCAGCATTAGCCACACCACTCTCCCTTATCTTTGTCCATACCTTTTCTTCCTTCGTCTCTCCGTCCGCAAAAATCATTGGGAGGTCCCCTATTCGACATGAAAATAAGTTCCGATGGCTTCGGAGGGATTAGTTCTGCCAGCAGCGGGAACTAAGACCACGCGGCCTGATCTAGGTTCGCCTTAGTCCCTCATCTTGAACCCCTTTCGAAACAAAAATAGGCGGTGTTTGAATATGATTTGAGGTCACGGGGCTGAACTTCTGATGAATGGGTGCGTGAGTTTGCTAATGGTCCTAATTCTGTAGGCAACACCCTCTGCTTTGAAATTGTTGTCACCATTTTTGAAACTACAGTTACAGTCCTAATCGAGGACAAAGTACTTCTAGTCTGTGAGGAAGGGGTGATTGCCACATCTTCGTTCACTCCTTTTATCTTACCTCATAACAATTTGAGGCTGTGGTGACGATCGGCTAAAAGTAACGTTTGCTTTTTGGATGAAGACAGTATGCTAGCTTACGCTGAACTCATTCAAGACCCCTCCCACGTGCTGTGATCCAAATAGGCACCTCTACAACCTGTTCTGGATGTCTATCATCAGCTTGATGGTGCCGTCTTTTCGAATTCTGTCTGTTTCTGACTGGGAAAGGGCATGTCCTAGTTATTTCTAACTTCCGTTTGCCCTGACAACAGCTGCTATATAGATCGACAGCTGACTTGTGATGTCCGCAACAGACAGATCTGCGTGCATGAGGGGGAGGCTCTTGGCTGCTATGCACGAGAATATCTCCGTCACAGTTGAAAACTTGCATCTAATATTCCTTAACTCCGACCACTGAAAAAAATAATTAAAGGCCGTAGCGGATTGGCTACTTCACCGCCTCGCCAATGCTGATTCTCCAAGCAACATCAACCAGACCTTCCCTTGACAGAAATTTGGCCCAATTTTAGACCGGTTCTAAAGAACGGCCAGTCTGGCCGAGGTCCACAACCCCTCATCCCCGATCAGGTGGGTGCCACGGTGATTTAGGCGTTGCTTAATTAAAACGGATTAGCAATGGGAAGTAGTTGGAGATATTGCGTATCGACGCGGATAGGCCTTGTCAGCTGAAAGCCTAGAATTAACTAACGTAATTATACTACATTTGAGTGTCCGAAGTGTCGAAGGACCTCGTCATTATTCCAGCTGTCCATCATTCACCTGGAATGGCAGAATATCGTAGTAGAAGGATGGAAGATTACACACAGCAGGCTGGCTGTGGATTCTCCAAGGAAAACCATGTTAGAGCAGTAAATTCCTTAGGATTCCTGAAACAGCCAAAAAATTCCAAATGTTAGCAATGGACGCTTCTTCACCAGAGAGGTCCCTTTTAGCTTTCATAATACCCAATGGGAATAATACCATTGATTCCTTGTAAGTTGTGCGTCGCAATTTATCGTTTATCTTGGCAAATATGAGAGAAAAAGGTATGCGTCTGTGAGACATGTCATTTAATATAGAGGCTGATCAGGTTTCTGATCAAGTGTATCATCGTTACCATCGACAAAGTTTTAGTTTTGGGAAAGTGAATGGCATTCATTGTCTGAAATACTCAAAATAGTCAAGAGGTTAATTAGAGTTTCAGAAAAAAGCTGTTACTAATGAATGTTTCCAGTTTACAAGACAGTCGCTCTTAATCGGAAAAGGAGAACGAGAATACCTGGGAATGCAATTCCTTTTCTTTTGCATTGCCGAGGTTAGGTTTTGACAAAGGCATTTTTTCAATACAACACACTTAGTTTTCTTATAAAAACGCAGTTTTTTTTTAAAGAAGGTATTATGCGATTCAGTACCATACCCTAACAGCAAATCAACTCAAGCAGATCGCAGTTCACTTGAAACTTGTATGGACACCGAGGCTGGACCTGAAATGCCTGGTTCTGATTTTATTATTTCAATCATAAAAATAATTGGTGATAATGTTATAATGCTCAGTTTTAACTCGGAAATTATATCCGAAACCTTATGGGTAGGACAAACTGGGCAGCCCAGCCTCTGGCAGTTGCTCCATGGGGTCGCAGATGATTGACGAAAAATCTGTTCGAGATTTCAGTTTTTATATATTCTGAATCACGATAAAATAAGATTTTGTGCGCAGCTTAGTGCTCTTAGGTAGTTATTGTTTCTGACGTTCAAAATTACTGAAAATATGAATTTATTTAACAAGAAAATTTTCACCGGGATTGATATGACCAGTCAAGCCCTCATTTTCAGACGACCACAGAATCTACAAATATTTTTTACTGAATTAGTTTGCATATTATAGGAATAGGAATAAACATACTGCTATTAGACTTGTTGGTGTAATGATAAAGAGGCGCTCACCGAACGAGGTTGATTGCAATCGATACCACCCTCAACAGAAAATCCTCGGGTGTAATTTAACAATTCCAGTTCCAACGACTCAACTTGAAGTTCAAAGTAATCTGCACCGAAATTATACTAAGCACATGGAATTCGCTCCAGTGACTCATTTAACTCCCAGGGGCACGGTTAATTGCCAGGGCGTAGAGCCTTTGGCACCAAGTTCGGGGATGAAGGAGCCTGGGTTTGAGCCCCAGAACCACCCGAGCTGGAGATTGGATGCGATCGGATTTTGAGGGCAACGAAACCGGAATTGGCAATTTGGGTGTTGTTTCCCATTGTTGATTGCCCTTTAATTTGTGACTGTCTGCCTATTTTTTTCCTGCAACTATGATACATAGGAGCGAACCACGGGTGTTTTATATGCTCGCAAATTTGCCAGATCAAGACTGTTTTAAATACTGCTTGGAATTTAAAAAGACGTTATTATTCAGAAGTCAAAAATGGCAAACCCAATGAGTTTTCTGGCTAGCTGCTTTCCTAACCCTCTATCCTTTGCGACATATTTTCAACCGAGAAATTGTATACATAAATACTATTATTTCTAAAGCAGAAATTACAACGTTTGCTTCAATAGTTGAGCAACATATGAAGAATCGTTGCTGAAACAAAACATTTTGTCATAGAATGAGAAAGCGTTATGGTTATTTTTGGACAGATTGCAAGTTTTGTATTCTTTCAGATAATTAAATAGCTATCGGAGAGGAGGGCTGCCTGAGCACTCGGAAAAGTGGAACTTGTAGTACTCAACGATATTTGCCTTATCGTACATGGAAATTTAAGGGTGGTTGGTTCAGAATATACTTTCTTCCGCAGCGGCGTCCCAAGGAAGAAGTAATTGACCTTGGATTCGTCTCTGCCACTGAAGCGGCCTCCTCAGGACGTCAACTCACCTAACCAGAAAACCACTGTCCCCTTTCATCACGTCAAGGTTTACATTCAGCGGGACTAAATTCGCTCCAATTACCAGCCCCTACGCTCCTCTCCGCAGTGACACGCTCTGACGACGTGAGGAGCAGGTGCTAGGAAAATCTGTTTACTCTCCTAGTGGATGGCCTTCGGTGAGTTTGATGCCTACGCGATAACAGATTGGGGCTGAGGGATGATGGGTTACCAAGGGGCAAATAAATGCAATGCTTAAGAATTCTCTTAACTGCAGACTTTCGCAAGATAAACCCCTTGTCATACATACTGCCAACCACCTTCCTAACTGAAAGAAGACAGCGTGGATACATCCTCCTTCGCTGAATCTGATCGATTTTGACTCAAAGATTAATATAAACTTTTAGTCCAAGAGCTAGAATGTGTACGAAAAGGAAGCAAGAGATCTTTACCACGTGTACCCGAGGAGCAGTGAGGACGAAGTGCCAAGAGTGGATCACGGACCCTGCGGAACTGAAAAAAACGGGTGTGCTGAGCATCCATTTGATGTAGAAGCAAATCCAACTGCAATGAGGCGCCGACCTCGAAAGGATGGCCAACAATCGTCTGCCCAGGAGATTATTATACGATTGAACTACTACGGGTGTTGGTAGCGAGGGTGAATAAGAAACTACAACACAAGGACACTCCAAAGGATTCACCGGAGCACGTGTAAGTTAACCAAGGGTTCTGCGGAACTTTTACTCTGGATGGACAGATCTGTCTTAGAAAACCCGAGTAATAATCTTCGAGCTCGTTTGAATATGTGAGTCCCAGGTAAAATGTCAAGCGCACAAGATGGATTGATGTAACTTTTCCAACGCTCAGCACTGACAAGTGACATTCGGGATGTGGATCAGCCTTATTTGACACCTTGGACTAAACTGCAACGGCATCGCAACCACTGTCCTCCCAAAACCACAAAACAATACCGAAATCACCACTGATGACACCCATCCCGCTGGCCCTCATTGCAATATCATATTATAGTTTTTTGGTCTGCATCCACAATAAATGTGGACGCTACCGAAATCCCCCTACGGCCAGAGCCTCTCATGCCCGAAAAACTTGGACCCCTGTTCAAGTACATTCGGCCACATGCATATGAAAGACGATGATTGCCGAAACAGAGAAGCCCAGGTAACTTTGTGTACCACAAGCTTCGCAAATAATTGATCCTGTTAGATCATATGCATGTACACTTCAAAGATCCAAAAGTTATCCCTCGATACTCGAGCAGCGATTCGGCCACACCATTTATCAATGTTCTTAGAATGTGCTAGGTATCGTCTAGGAGCAGGTGCATCTATCACCTCCTGCGCCCCATCTCATCTTCAGTCAGTTTAACCCGGAATGCACTGGAACGTGGAAAAAGAAAGAGAAAGTGACACCGAGGTATTCAGACCCAGATCTTATGTTCCTCATTATAGCCACCAAGCGCGTTCGTAAGCTATCACGACATAATGACGGCTGTGGCTTGATAGACCATCAAGTGACAGTAAAAATTGATTGTACTCAGGGTAACGGGACACGATGGACTAACTCTTATATAATGTAATCATAAAGCACGGATTTCCTCGAAAGCCTTATACATTTGGAGTTCGAGACCAGGTCGTATGTGTAACATGCTGTTCAACTTTTAGGTGGCAACGTACTATATGACCCAACTTAGGGAACAAAGGATAGGTCAGCGAGCAATCCGAGACCGATGGTTGGGCTAAATGAAGAAAAGAAGAACGCCAACCTAATCCCAACCCCATCCATTGTTTTCGTTTGGGTCATTGTGCTGGTAGGGTCACACAATAGTTTGTTGCCCCAACCAGTGCGTGGATTGCGATATCCGGTCGCTTTACTTCTCACTGTGCAATATAATTCCTGGCCGACCTGACCTACTTTCATTCTGACTCTTGACGGGAGCAAGAATGAGGCCCGCTCTGCGCAATCTTTCATTATCAAAGTAAAACGGATGCGCTTTGAAACTACCACGGTGTCCTTATAGTCACTGCCTATAAAGTTACCATTCCACCTGATACTTCGGTCCGCTTACCTGCAACGAGTGCTAATCCCAACGAGCACCATGAATATAGTTAGGGTTACGTTGGCATGACGCACGGTCGCGTATTGCACGCTGACCTATTCTTTGTTCCCTGAGTTGTGTCGCATATTTCGTTCTTGCCAATTTTAAGACAACAGCAAACACACCCATCGCCAGTCATATTAAATTTTTGTTGCCATTAGAATGCTCTGGATGTAGAAATAGGGAACGGGGGTAGGTGCAGAGTAAGTCCACTTCGTAGGTAAGACCTGACGACGCGTGCCACCGGTGCGCTCAATCGAGTGGACCTTATCACTTGGGGCTGAAAAACTATAGCCTAAAGGGAGGCTGTCGAAGTCGTAAGATGGATAACACGAAGGGAGGACGGATTAGGTAGGACGAGCTTTTACTGAGGCAAAGAGCTTACAAGGGGCTCTGCACACAGCTGTAGCTAGCGGTCTCCTCAGGCCAGTTGCTGTTCAGACCGCTTGACCCCAGCGCGTCAATTGTCGCCTGCAGCCGATCAGCGAAATGCCGCGCGTTGATTGGTTTCGAGCACTCGCGAAGCCGGTGCCAAGACTCGGGTAGTCCCAGCAGGAGTGTAAGACGGACGGTGTGAGTCAGCTTCTGCGCCGGCCATCACTCGAGCCGACTGCCTCGACCAAGAGCGGCGAACTAAGCCGCGTATTGTGGGAACGGACTGCCACAATGCCAGCGTACGAGTTTTAACTGAAAGTTCGAAGTCAAAGTCTATTAGGGAACCGAGGTATCAGCGCATACACATCTGGATTGAGAAACTGCATCTGAATGCGTACGGATTCAGTCGTAATCGTAGTCCTTTAACGTGCCTCTGCTACTCCAGTGACGCACAGCTTGCTTGACTTGAGGGGTTAATGCATACAAACGTGGCCATGGAATGTTCATTTGTCATAAAAATGCGTGAACTGTAGTTTTTTACAGATTTGAACATATTCCGTCAACTGTTCTCCACATTCTGACTCCATTTCAGCAGATAGGAATTTGAATAACTGAGTTAATTGGCGTTATGTTATTATGTATTATTAAAACTATGTCCTATGCAAAGGATTGGGTGACTCCACCCTTGTGGCCGTCAGGGCCTCAAAAAGAACAGCTGTTTTTACTTGATAGGTGAAAAATTGACACGAGCTCAAAAACTGGGCAACTAGAAAATAGTAGACGGAGCTAGACCTGAATCCTCTTATCCATCAGTGCTTCGATGCAAGTTTCGGGTTTTTAAAGACTGTTTGGGTTTTTACAACACACAGCATCCTAAAAAAAAGTAATAACAGAAGTCCCTTTACTTACAGGACAGTACGCTCATGTGTTATTTGCCATCACGGAGGACACTCCAAAAATAGTGTCCCGGGCACATTTCTTCAATTTATTCTTCCCACAATTTGTGTAATAAAAACGCAGCCTAATGGAGTGTTACGGTTTTTTTCAATATTTTTTATCTTCACCATGCTAACCCAGTCTTCAGTTCTGCACAGCTAACTAGCCGTCGTACGATCATGTTTTGACGAATTCTCCCTCTCTTAACGAGGTGCAGAGATAAATATATCGGAAGATACTTATCTCCCTTTGCCACCACCCATACAGTATCCGGCGCCTGCTGACTTCCAAAGCCTGAAATAGCGCAAGCAGCTCTGATAGACGGCCGCTGTTTTCCGCAATCACCCACACTGTCCCCTTTTCGTCAGATTTACCCACCCGCAGATTCCCTGTGCAGTTAAACGCAAATTTTCAGTTCACCCAAGCAACCGTCTAACCTAGTCCGCGGACAGCAACAGCTTATCCGCGCACGATTCCCCCCCCTCCCCACAGTGATAAAGCACACGGACAGGCAGTGGGTGTAAAAGCACATGTTGCTGCCCAGGAAAGGAAAAACCACAGGACTTGCAGTGAAAAAATAAAGAAACTTACCGTGGTCGAAACAGTGCAGCCCATTTGGTAACACACTGCAGGCGTGCTAGTTACTAAAGATTGACACGTTTAAATGGTTGCAGAAGTGGAGGTGATTTGGTTCTTACCCGGAAATCTTAAGCCTCCCTGCCCAGTTGAGTGCTGAGGCGACAGTATGTCGAGGGCTACAGATGCGAGTTAATGAGCTGCCTACACAGGAAAGGGTTCAGGCGCTGGGTAGGGTGGTAAGCACACCCCGAAAAGAGTAGTCAGCAATTTCCTGCGCCGTCAATCAAACAGCGCCTTCACACATCTTACAGCGGTCAGATGACCTGTGCGCAGCAAAGACCACCACAACTTCCGCACTAGTGTAAGGGAAAGCTGAAGAAATTTTTAACTGATCTTTCTCTCTCTCTCTCTCTGTGTAGGAGGACAAAAGAATCTCTTGCCTTTAAGATATTGACGGAGATAAGGGTCCCCTAGAAGGACGTTGTGAAATTACCTACACTGGGACTAGGAATCTTACCATATTTCCCATAGCCTGCAAATCCTGGTAAAAAAACTGGTTAAAACCAGTCAAGTTGAGAGGGTAGAATAATTCGACTGTGATGAGCCTCAAAGTACACCACACTCTCTGAAACCTCAGGAACATTACAGTCATGGAAACTACTGAAGATGTTGACTCCAGTTCCATCACTTGGCACAAAGTTTGAGCATAAAAAGTAAAAAAATGGCAATTTTTATGTCACTGCTAATGCAACCAAATAAAAATGAAACAACGACATTTTTGTCGGATTATATGGTGATGCACGTACCTTCGGGCGATAAAGTTATTGTTTTAAGTTAAAAATAACATTTTTCAGCACCTTCACTAAAGTTGCACAAAAGTACCCATCGTAGTTCAACGGAAACTGAGTGAGTGCTTACGAATTTTTGGTAGAAAATTATATACCGTTTTCCAGAAAGAACTAGTCCTGATCTTAATACGATTTAGAAAGCGGAATTTGAAAGAACCTTAAATAAATTGGATAATTTCACTGACTTTTTAAATGCTGAAAATGTGCGATGCTTCGTGTATGCTTAGAGATATTTTTCGCTAGCTGAGATTTTAAATTACTTCCACTGGAGGATATTCAAAGCCTGCTACAATTGACAAATTACAAATTATGGAATTTTAGGTTGATTAAAATGTCCCGTTTATTTGCTGCACAAATCATCCTTGGTTTTTGTACAAAATTGAAAGAGTTTACGCTGTCCTTTCAGATTGATTTGGAAGATAAATTGTTTTAAACACCTTTATGAGATGAGCATCTATTTACCTGTTCTTTGTGACGAGTATCTGCCATTACCTTATTAATAGAAAAGTACCAGCTTTCTCCTCTTTCCGTTTTTCAATAAGATTTTTTACACCACTGGATTATCGGTGAAGTTTCTAATTATAAAACAGTCTTTTCGTAAACTAGGAAAATACGCAATTTATTGCCTACCTCACCAAGCCTCTAATTATATTGCATAGCACTTTTCCGTTATACCGCAATAACGCGAACTAAAAAGTTGAAATTCAGAACTTACAAGGAATATGGACGTAGATTCTCAAACTTTCGTGCATAGTTCTAAGTAGTTGATCAACCGAAGTGACGACGCGCACTGAATGTTCCACGGAGTGGACTCAGCGACGAATTTGATCTGTTCACATACGGTGTTCTACTGACAAGACAATGTGAAGACGACTGGAGATGGTCACCGGCTCAGTGGCTGACAAATCTAAAGTCTCATTTGCGCGTGCCACACACGACCTTGTTCCCACTTCAGATATACCAAGCTATGATAGGAGTGATTTAGATCTACCGTAACTGAGAATGCTATCAAAATCACATTACCTAGGAGCCCTTGAATTCTCACTTTTCTTACCCTGAAGGCCGAATTATGCCACCAGATGTCAGGTTGTCTTGATAAATACAAGGTCTTTGGATTTAGTTTACTGGTGAATACGCTGATTTATTACGCAGATGAATTTCGCTGCCTTAGCTTCAATTTCGCTTTCCTCTCTAATGCACCCAACGTCTTTCTGAGCCTGATATCTACATGCAGATAAGATCAGAATGTACTAGCTAAACATAAACCTATTGGTCCTTCTATCGGCAGCATCAACGTCTATTTTACATGTAATGACCGGCAAGAATACAGCAATTCGCAGGTTTGACAAAAAGTGGTTCGTAGTGATATTTATCCACGTATGTACGCTCGCTGAATGTTGCAAACGTTTAACGGGAACGCTAAAAATCGCATAAACCTTCGTGGAGGAATAAGCGACTGTGCTGTATTGTTAATGTTGCATCCAAGACGAATTCTCTTCTAACTCAGTGCCCGCAGCAGTACAACTCACTGACTAGGGAAATAGCAATCTACCGATTTAAAGTTGATAACCGAAATAACCGGGTCTGGGAAATAAGCAGTCACGGCTCAGCGGTGTCAGTGCTAGCAGGGCGCGGAAGGCTGGGGTCTGGGACACCAAATGCTTTATAATATATCACAAATCCCAATGACGGTACAGTGAGAGGTCGACGATGAACCGCTTTCAAATAAGTTTGTTTGCCACTGCTGTAGAGTGTGGTTAGGTTCTAGAGGCGTCAATCTCGTAGCAACAATCCGAGTGGCTGCTGGGGATAAGCCCGCGCTTACAGGAAACCTTATGAAATGCTTAATTTAACTATAACGATCGATGCTACGGCATCCGCGTGAACCCACGGCTGAATAGTATGCGAGTTATGCGAGTATCGGGAGCGGACACTTGGTGATGGAGGTTGACATATGCGAAGCTTCTTGGACCCTTCTATCTCACGTTTGACAGCGCGCAAGCTTATGTGATCGACAACTTAGCATAAATAACGACATATTACCGGCCTTTGAAAAAATTTCTTTCCGTCTGTCTTAAAAAATTAAACGTTTTTGAAAAAAAGAGTATGCATGTAGTATATGTGTTTTTCCATTGATTTGCGAGCTCCTTATTAATTCAAAATATATTTTATAGAAAGCAAGCGTAACGTTTTCCACTTGTACTCATTGGTAGCAAATTAATTTTTATTTAAATTTTATGGTTCAAAAAGGGTATTTTGCTGTTTTAAAAAGACTTTGTTACTTTCTAACTGTTATTGAATCCCATCCACAGGGTTTCCAATCTTTCTTCTCTATACAGTCCAGGTGATGAAAATCGTAGATTTCTCTACGCAGTTCAGAAAATGTTATATAGGATTCATGCAATTTCGTTATGACTGTGGACTATCTTGAATTCCTTATGCACGGCATTTATAGACGGAGGGATACTCTACTCGGTGAATGAATGGTCCTGAAAAACATAATTAGTAAAACTTTCTAAACTGCACGCTGAACTTTTTAAAGTATGAAGTTTGAAGAAGACGTAATCTTCTACCATTTAAGAACAATAATGAATACTTATGTGCATGTTTTCGATGAAATATATTTGACTTTATAAAGGCATCGCAAACCAATGGAATAATTACAGCCATTTAGGTAGTCACTGTTTGCCCAGTGTATTTTTGCAGTCGGCATGAAAGAAGCTTATTGAACTCTGGCAAACCGTGATGAATAAACTGATTTTGAAGTATGCTGCACGATTATACGTTTTAAAGTCTCGTCCAGGTAAGCTTTATGGCAAGGTCTGCTCCTGCGACCCCCTATGTCGGCAACAAATGCTAAAGCTAAAGAAGACAATGGATTGGAATTAGGTTAGGAGGAGAATTGGGGTTAGAGTTAGGTTGGCGAGTAGGTAGGAACGTATTACGGTCTAACTGAGTGCAAAATAACCTGTTTAATTAACCGATGCCGGTAAGTACATAAATTACTTACACTGACAACGTGTTACCGTCACGTTTTTGTCCTTTACCCCACCCCCTACTACCACAGTTCTCGTGTTGTACGCATACCTATCCATTGTGTTCGGTAGCGGGGTGATAGAAGCATTCCCTGATGGATAGGGGGGTCGCACAAACAGTCACTGCCTCGAAGAAATATGTTTGATTTACTGGATGAGCAACTAAATGCTTAACAAAGTGAATTGAACTAGTTACAATGGGAGTCTTGCTGTTCACTTGTAATGAGGGATTTATGGACAGTATCTCTGTTCGCTGATGAACGCTTACCGATCGTTAACAGAATTTCATTTTATTTGGTGAGGGTGATAGACAACGCCTTTACTAGTTTCCTTCGGCCTTGAGGCTCCCTCCCGGTCCGGCCGACAGTATTTATGTTTTTAAGTTATGTCGTGATGTTCACTGTTTTGCATGAAACCCAAATATGTGAGAAAAATTCTGAGGCGTTAACCACACATAGTTGCATTAGGTAGAGCTTGACATTTGTATACGTAGATCCAGGGATATATTGTATCGTCACCGAACGGAGCAAATGAATTTCCTCTCTAGAGTACTGCCTGTCCACAGTTATCTACAAACTTGCATAATAATGTTCTAAGTGGCAAGCTGCTCCTATAGTTCACAAGACAAATCAAGCCATTTAAATAAGACAGATACAGTCGATTAGGGAGACTTAACAGTTAGTCATTAGTACCTAGTTAATGAAAGAGTACGTGAAATAGGGAAGTCACACAACCAGAAAAAGTGGGCGGCCGGTCGAAGTCGGAAGGTTCGCGGCTCAAATTTGTTTTATGTTTGCTAACATTGCCATTTTTTCTGTGGCAATTTCAAGCGGCATTTTCCCAGCTGCTTACTGGATATCATACTCGTTTATAAACGCCGAAAGCAGATATATGACTTTGCAGAGGGTCATACAGAAATGCGACGACCTCAGATATTGATCCCACAAAAGAGTTCTATTAAGATTGTTAAATGAAAAGCATAATAGTTTTACAGGCCGTCGAACTCATGAACTTAATTTAAATCATTTGAAAGAACTTCAAACTTCAGAAGTCTGAGGAGCTGGTTCGCGATCATTAGGCCACAAAGTGATAGCTAATTCCATTTGTGCTGAAAAACAGTGGAGATCTGAATTCGCGAGGTGGCATAAATCAGATAACTCAACAGTATCACTGAATCTCATTTGCAGCCTTTAATTTCCTGCGAAATTTCTGAGGAAATTAATCAGCAGCAATAGCTAAAATGAAATACCTACCAGGAAACACGCAGGAAATGCTTGGAGACCCACTAATGAGCCTTACCCCTCAACGGTATGCAAAGCAGCGGCAGAATTCGGTGAAACACGTGTCTGGGTTTTTAGCTAGTACTCGTGCCATAAATATGGTGTTACCTGTTACCCCTATAGGAGCTTATTTATTAGATCTTAACCATACTGCAATGGCTTGTTGTTTTATTTGCTTGCAATTTCGATTTCCAGCATCCTTTGTAGTCCCTCACGACATTCCGTATACCGACATGCATTGAAGATCCTTCCACATATAAAATACCAGTCAAAGCGTGTACGAATTTTCAAAAGCCTGCTCAAAAACCATCCTGTAAACCTGTAGTTTTGGAATCTTCTTTTAAATTTCCTCTTACCAAAATAACTACTTGATTTCCCAGACCACTTGCAGACAGACAAAAGGCTTTGAAAGTACTTAAGGGTGGTATTTAGTTTAGTTTAATTTATTTTATTTTACCTTTTGGTACACATACATCCGCAGTTTCTTTCTGTTCCAACCGGCATGAAGCTAAACACTTTTTGTTTGGTAAAAGAAAACTTAATTTACGAGCTAAGTGAGTATAGAAGAGGAACTGTCCACAAGGGAATCATGGTGTATGTCACTTTTCTTGACAGAGGCTTCCAGAAAATACTTCCCACCCCCACATTAACATGCCTAAGTGCCCAAATCTGCCTTTAAAAAGGGGGGGGGTGAACGTGGAAAAAATGGAAGATGTGTGGGATTTGCACTGCTGCCCTTACATCAGCAGCACAGTCAGGCCCCACCCAGTTTATCTCAATTGACACCTTAAACGCAGTTTTTCTGCCCAAATGGGCATTTGGAGTGGCTGGTTGGCAACAAAGACAGTGATAATGCAGGGCACAGTGAGAGACAGAGGGGGAAGCAGGGATACCGATGCCTGCCATCTCGAACTTACGCAGATGTTCTGAAAAGCTCTCCTAGTTGTAGATACTGGTCGCTGAGACGGGCTGACCCATCAGCAATTTGACTCATGACGCGCACGAAGAAGTTGGTCCTTTTATTGAGGAACGTAGAGTAGACTGCCTTTCCCTGGAAATGTCATCCGAAATTCTGGAATGTGTTTTATTTTCGAGCGTGCATCCGAAACCTCAGGCAAATAAAATTCTTTTTAAAGCGATCCCGTCTACATCTTCCCAGTTACTTAATGGGACTCGAGAGTTCTCTTGCATTGGCAACATAATTATATCATAAATTTTACAGGACTGAATCCGCACAAACATATGAGATAGCCAAATTTGAAGCGGACTTTATTTCGACGAGGATAATTTAGGCGACAGAATAGCATGCAATATACAATAGATTCCCTACCTCATGAATTTTCAACCAAAATTCTGAAAGTTTTTTTTTCATTTCAAACAAACTACTTAAGTAGGGTTGTCAGATTGATTATCGTACAGCCTAATCACAAGATAGTTCAGTCAACTATACTATTTCCGCCTGAAGATAAGGACACATTTGAACCCCTTCGTACGCCTATGCTGTTTGATTCTCGATTGTGCCTACAGAATGCGGCGATATGGTAACTTATTCGTAAATGCTACTGACTAATAACCTTATTATTCTGTCGAAATAAAATGATGTCATTATGCTCCACATGGGTTAATGTACCATTAACATTTCGTCTGTCCACGCAAACTGCTTTCTCACGAGAAATCAGTTTTATGATCAGTTTATGATCAGTTTTATGACCCTGCGTTATTTCTCAATGAGGTTTATTAAATGATTTCTGAATGAAAATCTACGAGAAAACGTACTAGTACAGCATATATTATAAAATTGTTAAGCAGTCTAGGTGCAATATAAGAAGCAGATGATAGGAGTCATGCATGGAAAAAATCGTAACTTACCCCAACTCAAGGAAATTTTTCCGTGTGCTGACCTTATATGAACGTGAACTTGATATTCGTTATATGATTCATGCATCTAAATTTCGCATCCGTTTTCTACTGTCCCGTGAGACAATGAAGTCTGCCTTATAGTTCCTTCTAGAATAGGGTGAGACAGTGTTAGACAAAAATTAATATGCGTCCATTCACATGTCCATCCATAATACATAGTATCAGTGAGTTTATCAATTTTGTCTGCAAGAAATATAATATGATCCAAATATTTTACAGCATTTTATGAGAACTATTCAAGTGTCACGGTCGGAAGAATTCAAAATTATTTTGCAATTTAGAAATGTTTTAATAAAGAAAGATACCCTTTTTCAAGCAAAAGATTCGAAGAAGATCAACGTAGCTACC
This sequence comes from Schistocephalus solidus, assembly GCA_017591395.1. Lineage (NCBI taxonomy): Eukaryota > Metazoa > Platyhelminthes > Cestoda > Diphyllobothriidea > Diphyllobothriidae > Schistocephalus > Schistocephalus solidus. Next base: position 240,029 of record WEDG01000341.1, on the reverse strand, counting down.
AACTGTGTTCAAGAAGGAATATTTTTTTGTGCCCGTTTTCTATAAAATATATTTGAATAAATATGGGCATCAAAAATCCATGAGAAAAATGAACACGACTTAAGTAGCCATTTGTGATTTTCATACGCTGTAAAAGGCTGGGCAAATCTGGACTGGATAATCTCGATCTTAGTTGCCAGGGTGCGGACCTTTAGGTCAGGTGGAGAGCGTTTGGCATAAAGGCACCTGCCGCCCATTTGACCCACGTTACATTTTCGCGTGCCTTAGGGGTTTTCGGTACCACTAGTCATTCCGATCACTCCCGTCTGTGTCATCTTAATTATTTACCGCTAGTCCCTGTGTGACCATGCGCGTACACTGCAAGGCAAAACGAAACTTTCTCTTTCTGGGTATTATGCGTCCGATCTGGCAACACCTGCACACGTTGGGTGTCATCTCTCCATTCCACCGACATAATATTTAGTCTCAAGCTTCCCTCTGTGCACTAATAACATCAGCCATTGTGATAATTTTGAGGAAGGATTGGGTTTGTATAAATGACCAATATCTCTCAACAGCTGTTGGCCAAAATAAACCTTGGGCGCAGCAAAGACCACCCGCATACTTCGACATTTGGCACTGTAGCAAAGTTCACACTATTCAGACAGTAAACAAATCCAGTTTTTAGTGTCTTTTGAGGGTGTTTTCGTAGATAGAACTGAAGAAAATACTGTTTCCCTATCAAACACAGCAGCGCGTGGTCTACGAGTGAGTCCGTAGTCGTTGCTTCTGGCAGTGTAAACACGCTCCCTTTATTATGGGAATCGCAGTTTGTCACCGAGCACGGTTCAGTTGCCCGTACAACCACTCAACTGTTTTTTTTTTAAAAAAGACATCAAAGTCCAAACGGTCTACTTTTAGTCATCTGTTGAAACTAGTTGGTTGGCATTTTGATGACCCACAAGGATAGTTTGTTTGCCTTAGTGGAAAAAAATAATTAACATACACGGGCATAAATATACTCAGTATAAAACGTTGGGACTTATTAAAATACCTTGTGCCACTGGATAGAATCAACAGGTAAAAATACGCGGATTGAACTAATCTTGGCAAACATTTATTTATCTGTTGAGGCATTTGCACTGGCTGTTAGCAGAATAAATAATGTGTTTTCGAGCAGGCAAATTTTCAAAATCTGCTAGAAGTACTCTCAAACGGAATGCTATTCTTTGTAAATGATAATTGAAGTTTAAAACCTTGCATAAGGACAGTCGTTTTAAGACCTTGAGCCCTTATGAAGTCGCAGCTCAAAATCGACCGTTCCATTACCTGTTTATGACCCTTTCTTACTCTAGTGGCAATTCGGTCGTCGTTACCGACGTTGTCCACATTGTGTCCAACAGCAAGACGGATGCGGGGATGGTGCTTTGCGTGTGGATTAGCATATAGCGAAAGTAGACTCGCGCTGCTTCTACCGCATTCGCTCCTCCTCCTCCTCCTCTCCCAGATTAAAGACAGAATAAAGAGGACCACAAATGAGATCGGGTGCAGGTTGGTGGGGGATGCCGCCACACTCCGTCGTTTGCACATAAAAACCAGCATTTCACACAAAAATAAGAGGGAGGCGGCTCGTATCGCACCCGAGTGGGAGTGCCATAGAGTTCCCAGTAAGTAGGATCTATTACACACTGACTGTCCGTCCTGAGAAGAGAACCGAGTTATTTCATTAGTTGACCGCCTTCTAAGCAACGGGATTTAAATCACTGTGATGGACTCCAGGTCGGTAGATGGGTTATGTGCCCCCTAAACGGGCCACGTAGTAGATGCGTTGGACCAACACGGGGGCCAAAGTAAGGCATGGCAGGCGTTATTCGGGTTGCGCTCCCATAACAAATGCCAAACATGGAGGTGTGGTGGCACGCCTAGGGGCGGCTAGGACTTAGGGGACCCGGCCGCGCCAGCCACCTGCGTCCTCTCCCGCCTCCGGTCTTCTTGACTCTGTCTTGACACTGGGCTCAGGTGGGGGAGGAGGAGAGAGTGCGGTAGCTGCAGCGCAAGGCTACTATCACTTAAAACTAATTCACGCGCAAGTCACCGTCCCTGCTCCACCCTTCCATGGAGCATACGGTGGACATCGTCGGACTACGACGGTTGAACTATCGTAGATGGGTTATGGTGAGGAATGTGCACTGAGACAGTCAACTCTACGCCCCTTTCCCCCTTCCAGACACCAGTTCGCTGTCAAAGTTGGGCACTTGTCTGATGCGGGGATTGGACGCGGTGGCTGATATACACTACCTAGCCCAAACATACAACATTGGTGGCTCGGGCCTCATATATGTGCAGTTGCCATAGAGGCCGCATGAAGCAAGAGCCAAAGAGTATGCCGCCAACTTCAGCAAGAAGGGCTTATTCTGTGTCTGTGGAAGGTGGTGTGGGACAGACTCGTGTCATGGATGTTTTGGTGAAGAGATGTGTGGTGCTATGACTTGACCGGTTGTATTTTATCTGAAACTTTCATGGATTCGAATGTGACCGAGTAGGTCGATGGGCTGAGTAAATGTGCCTGGGCAATGTGGATAGTTGAGGTTGTTGTTCTTGGCACTTGCTCGCCAGTCTCTGTGCGATGGCCGTCGCATGATGCGCATATGCGATGACAATGTGGGCAAGATATTTTGGGAACTCTGGCGTTGTTTGAGGCGCTGAGGTTACTAGTGATGGCCGCGCTGATGGATGGGGAGAAGTTGGTGTTGGAGATGGGGAATTTGTCGGGCGTGCAAGGTGTGCTTGACGTTACGATATTCCGGTGAATTCTACTATCATGGTTACGCAAGTGGAAACTTTGGCTCATGTGGTTACTGAAGGTTCGTGGGCAATACGAACAGTGGGTGCGGATGCGACAAGTGTATGTCGAGCTTCTAGAACTAGTTCACTAGTTTGGTGCAACTGATTCAAAAGTGGCCGCTTCAAATAGGAAGATGATGTAAAACTGAGGAGCAACGAATAGATGGACGAGCTGTGGAACACGTGTAACCAATTCTAACTGGAAATGAGATCGATTTAAACATGTCATTGATAAGAGAGAGAGATGCAAGTTGGTCTTAAAACACAAGCGGGTAAGGGGGTAATAAGAGGCAGGGATTTAGTCGACAGTGGCCAAAGATAGATTAGCCGAATGCAGTTTATCGCACCCTCCCGCTCTCTCTACCCCTCCCACCTGATATGACTCCCTAACCCTCACTGCCTATGAACTAACGACCTCATGTTAACTCCTCCACTTATTGTCACAACGGTTTGTTTGTAACGACGATCATTAATCGATTTTCCTATCACTGAAATGTTTTCTTAAACACGCTTCCCATATAAATATACTGTTCTCACGAGAATTAAAAATACAGACGTATGTTCACAAACTAGTCTTTTGAATCCTTCCACGGAAATTTTCGTAATTTTTAATTCTAAATGATAAAGAATGGATCGCAGTATACAAAAACTTGATTCCTTGGATCATCATGTAACGGGCTCTTCGGAGGGGTGAATGCAGTAAAGTTCGAATCTTCTTGAGGTAGTGCATAAATATTGTGCTATGTGGCTATGCACTGAACCACAATTTCATTTTCTATGTTGCAGCTGTCTTTTCCTACAACAGGAAAATACACCTGAATAAAGCAAGCAGAAAAATAAATTCCAGTCGTTAAGTCCAACAGCTAATTCATCACATAAATTTTCTGGCCCTTGTCTTCTATTCAGTACACTAATGGTCATCTGCCTGTACATTACAATGCTTATACCCTTCAGACATTGGCATCTATAGACAAGCCAGTCGTCATTGACTTGAAAGGGTTTGACGGTTCGGCGTAGAGAAAAATATCGTACAAGCAGTCGTCCTACTTACTCACCACTTTATTTAAATCGAAACATGGGTCCTCTTAAGTGACAGTTTGGCTTTCACAAGCCTACTATGAGCCGACTAATTTGGTGGATTTAGCTCGGTAAGAGAATGTTAATCCTGGGCAAATCAGGATAATCGCGATCCCAGTTGCCAGGGTGCGGACCTTTAGGTCAGGTGGAGAGCGTTTAGCATAAAGGCACCTGCCGCCCATTTGACCCACGTTACATTTTCGCGCGCCATAGGGGATTGGGGTACCACTAGCCATTCCAATCACTCCCGTCTGTGTCACTAACTGTTCTCAATTATTTACCGTTAGTCCCTGTCCTGTCGTACCAGCCGATATAGTCTGACTATCCGAATTTATCCTCTGTTTATTTCGTTTTACGACGGGTTAGTGTCAGCAACTTTAAAATTTATGCGTACAGCTCGATTTTCCGAAGAGCGTTTATTTCCACTATCCTAAAAGCGTTCATTTAGGTACTCGTACCTAGTCCCTGCTCAATTTGAACAGAAAAATGCGGTCACCAAAATAACTAGTAAATTTGCATGAGCTTAATGTGAGCTGACTACTACGAAGAACGCGAATCAGTTAGTGAAAAACACTTCTAGGCGACTCTGAACATTCCCACACCAACTTGCTTGAAGATCAGGTGGAGAGCGTTTGGCATAAAGGCACCTGCCGCCCATTTGACCCACGTTACATTTTCGCGTGCCTTAGGGGTTTGGGGTACCACTAGCCATTCCGATCACTCCCGTCTGTGTCATCTTAATTATTTACCGCTAGTCCCTGTGTGACCATGCACGTACACTGCAAGGCAAAACGAAACTTTCTCTTTCTGGGTATTATGCGTCCGATCTAGCAACACATGCACACGCTGGGCGTCATCACTCCATTTCACCGACATTATATTTAGTCGCAAGATTCCATCTGTGCACTAATAACATCAGCCATTGTGATAATTTTGAGGAAGGATTGGGATTGTATAAATGACCAATATCTCTCAACAGCCGTTGGCCAAAATAAACCTTGGGCGCAGAAAAGACCACCCGCATACTTCGACATTTGGCACTGTAGCAAAGTTCACACTATTCAGACAGTAAACAAATCCAGTTTTTAGTGTCTTTTGAGGGTGTTTTCGTAGATAGAACTGAATAAAATACTGTTTCCCTATCAAACACAGCAGCGCGTGGTCTACGAGTGAGTCCGTAGTCGTTGCTTCTGGCAGTGTAAACACGCTCCCTTTATTATGGAAATCGCAGTTTGTCACCGAGCACGGTTCAGTTGCCCGTACAACCACTCAACTGTTATTTTTTTTGTTAAAAAAAGACATCAAAGTCCAAATGGTCTACTTTTAAGTCATCTATAGAAACTAGTTGGTTGGCATTTTGATGACCCACAAGGATAGTTGGTTTGCCTGCAATGTGCTGCATTCCGAAGTTACAAAATGTCCTAGCCCCAGAAGGTTGTCCTTACATGGTGGTGTAGTATAATAACAATGGCGAAAAGACATTTCCGCTGGAAGC
>WEDG01000341.1:0-234536 GCA_017591395.1 Schistocephalus solidus | reverse complement strand
ANTTATAGGTAGGATTTAGAGGGCTCCAGTTAGAGAATGTAGTACGATTAATTAGGTTATAACGTAAAAATTCCCGACCCCTTGAGTGTACGTTGATCTTTTATGTTCTAGAAAAGAAAATACGATTAATGCAAAGTTACCAAGCAGACAGGTCTGTAAAGGCAAGAGCCAACCAGCACAACGGAAAACAGTGACGGAGGCTGTATAAAGTTTTAGCAATTTCTGAATGTCTCGCCTAAACTTCGAAAGTCTGCATAGACATTCCTTGTTAAGAGCCTCGGTGGTGGTTGCACTCACGACAGCCAGGCTTAGCTCTAAGCAACTGAACCCACAGCTTTATAACCAACACCGTCTCATCGGAATGCTTAATGACCTGATAATATCCATGGGCAAGAACGTAATAGGTGACATTACTCCAAGAACAAAGGATGGGTCAGCGGGTAATATAGGACCGGTGGAAAAGAGGATTTTTCTGGATGGGATTAAATGAAGAAGAGCAGAGCCCCAACCTTATCCTAACCTTATCCATTGTTTTAGTTAGGGTTAGCAGTTGCTGCTGGGTTAGAAGGTGCGCACAATTGTGTTGTTGCCTCTACAAGTGTGCGGATTGCGAGGTCTGGATGCACGATCTCATTCCTAGCTGACCTGACACAAATTTATTCGGACCCTTGACGGGCACAAGAATGAGGCCCGATCTGTGCGATTTTTCATTCTCAAAGTGAAACGGATGCGTTTTGAAAAACAAACTCGGCATCGCACAGATTGCCGCTTGGAGGGTGGACAGTTGATATTTGGTCTTTTTATCGCCAACGAAATATTTTGGGACCATACTTAGCTGGCAACGAATGCTAACCCTCAAGAGCACAATAGATAGCATTACGTCGGCATGTAGTGCGGTCACGTATTACAGGCTGAACTGGCCTAATTCCCTTAGTTAGGTCACATAGTGACACTTTTTCACCCTTTTCTAGAAGGAACTAAAAGGCAGACTTCATTGTCACACGGGACAGTAAAAGACTGATGCGAAATTTTGATACATGAATCATAAAACGAATATCAACTCCACGTTCATATAAGGTCACCACACGGAAAAATGTCCTTGAGTTGGAGGAAGTTACGATTTTTTTCAATGCATGACTACTGTCATCTGCTTCTTATATTGCACCTAGACTGAGACGGTGTTGGTTATAAAGCTGTGGGTTCAGGTGCTTGGAGCTAAGCCAACGAAATATGATGGGACCCTACTAAGCCGGCAAAGAATGCTAACCCGAAAGAGCACAATAAATAGAATTACGTCGACATGTAGTACGGTCATGCATTACGTGCTGAACTGTGCTCGATAGCCTAGTTGGGTCGCATTGTAGCACCTTTTCACCCTATTCTATAAGAAACTATAAGGCAGCATTTTCTTACTCCACCAAAGGCGAACTCGCAAATTCCTCGACGTATTCGTCCGTTTTTTCCATTCTGAAAATTGCATTCCCATGACAAAATAGGATGCTGCGACTGAAATAATTGTCCCCACACACATGAAGTGAAACGCTTATCATGTATTTTCATCAGTTTGAAAGAACAGATTGGACGTATCGTGTCCCATTTATATCTCCGGAACATGTGAGATTACTCTGAGTTCACCAACTATAGTCGAATTATCACACAGGAATAGTCTTCAAATTTCTAGTGAGATTGCAGAATAAGATGCCAAAGTTTCTTTATCTCATGAAATTATGGTCTACTGGCTGCTTGGTCAGTCATATAACGCGTTTTGTCTTTATTTTTGAGTGATTGTAGCTTTGTAACGGGAGAGAAGTGCTATATATCAGACGCCCAATCCTTAACCGAAGGTTTTTATTCCACATCCCTTTTAGGTTACATCACAGAATGTTACTTTTATGTGAATTTTATATTGTTTATTGTCTTTTATAGGACCGGAAACTAGTTCTGAGGGGTAAAATGCCCATATCAAGTTATGATAACGATGCATATACCGCTTGAAACTCTTTTGCTTGGCTACTTGATGTCGGAAAGTAAGAGCAACCAAAGCATTCACGCCTCTCTAGTCATTGTCATCAACTGATGCAGAGAGTGGAATGGGGGAATGCAAATAAAATGCATACGGGGTGGTCTGCCCCGATTTCCGATGTCTTTTGAGAGGAGTCCATAAAAATTCAAAACCAACTTTATGCTCATATAAAAAAATCATTTCTGTGCGTAGTCAGAAGGGAATATTGATGGAGACCATGTGAAGGCTTAGGCATTGGCTGATATCGGTCAACACAGTTGCATGCAAAACATCCGCTGGCTATCATATACGGTGGTTCACCCGCTCAAAAAAGCTGACAGCCTCATCCCCGGGGGAGCCGAGGTTGATTGTGCGTCAATTGGATAAAACTGGGGAGATCACGTTCAACAAATAGCTCTCTACCCTCCTCATATTCCAACTGAATGGCAGTGCGAATAAGACTGCTGATGGTTATGGATGTATTTGTAGACTGGCGCAGGGCACCTACATAGTCATGCCACAAAGTGAAAGATATCTCCCTGTCTGTTGAACTCGACTGTGTGCAAGCAAACTGGCCAAGCCTACTTTTGTTTCAGTCCCAAAAGAATGATTTCTTCCTGTCGAGCCGGGTAAGCTTATCTCGTTGCTGGTGCAAGCATAAAATAAAATATCGGTAGGGCTATCTGAGTGGGTCGAAAATTTGTGGGCAAAATTTCTGAATAGAAAGCCTTTGGGCCTCTTTTCCATGTTTGCTCGTTTTGGGTTCGTGATTGAGGTAACGGAAGAACTATATGTTTGCAGACATAATCGCAGATGAAAAATACCTAATAATCGTATTTCTGTAATGAGGTACAAAGTGCGTCGATATTTGGGGTATGAGGAGTTGTAGCATTTGACTTATGGCTTGCCTCCAAAAACTCTCTCAGAGTCTGTATTGCATGTCATGTAGATCGTGAACGTACAGTTCAATTCATGATTCTGATACGCGGGTCTACCAAACGATTATGGGATTCCTTCACCCTTACAGCGGACTTTAGCGTGATTATTACGGGTTTGACGGTCTGTTACATTTCTGTCTCCAGTGACCATAAAAACTGTATTTAATCTGACCTTTTCATTTGTAAACACTGGTGCAAAATCTTGACTAAAGAAAATAACATTTCTTGTGCGTCAGCGAACCGAAAATGCCGTACGGTGCTATAGCAAGTGCAGACTTACTCCCTTAGCTCTGTTCAGAAATTCTCGCTGTTTTTTATGCCTCGAGCCGCAGAAAACATTTTCTCAAGTAAGCTCCAATGCCATACAAACTCCGATAGGCCACAAAAGACAAAGACTATTCAAATAAACAGCAGGAAATTATCAGGCAGTTATATGTTACACGTGAGTCAAATGCGATTCCAATTCCTACACCGTGGGATAGTAAGTATGCGGCAAGCAACTACGTCCATCTTGCAAGCCTGCCCAAAGAAAGCGAAGGCATCAATCTTATAATTTAAAATCCAAAAGTTCAAACTGCTTTAGACGAAGAAGTCAGCTGTGTCAAACGGCCTTTCTTTTAATTTTGAGAAAGAACGTATTCACTCTCAGTATGATTAGAAAAAAGCCCTCTTCCCGTCTTTCCTATAGTAAAAGAGTGCAGTGGCAAAGAAGAAGTTTGTAAACAAAAAAAGATTATGGCAATGGTTGACTTTTAGATTCAGAAAAATGCTGCTTTCCGTCCTACAGACTTCCAACGAAATGTGTAACTTGCGGTCAAGTGACTTGGCATCTTCGTGGAGCTCGTTTGTTCGAAAATCCCACTCGAATTGGTTTATACAAAAGTCACAACATGCAGTGTAGTCATTCCATTGAGGAATCTTTTCAACTTCTCTATCAAAGAAATCGATGGGAATCGAGTCTTGTCTAGTATTCTAGCATATTTTGTTAGTGGGCGTAATAACAGACTTAACGCGTGGAAATGGTAATATTCTGAGACCATGTTTGGAACTTTTGGGGTGAATAATCTTAACTAGTGTAATATTTTAGGTTTATTTCATTCATATTATGGATTTTCTAAATTAAAAAGATGGGAATGTGTTGGTATGCTTTTATCTATTATCCATGTCTCCTGTGTGCACTCTGAAACATCTGTTTGAATTCTTGAAAAGCCCTGCATCTTATGCATGATAAAGTGCGTCACAGGATTCTGCATAGGATTTTTGCAGGAAAAGTACGATGGGATTTATGTTAAATTTGATCTTATTTTACTTTACTCTCGTTATGTAATCAGTAATCTTAGAAATTTATCGATGCACTAAGATCACCTTAGTGTGAAAAGCTTTTGATGTTGCCTGGTTTATAACTATTCTCGACAGATTTCGATAATCTGAGATTGTTTGAGACTTTTTAACAAAAGAGAAAGACGAAAGTACCTATTTCACTGGATGGTTGTTTATTTAAACTACTTTTGCCTAAACCTTTACACATATATTTGTCTTGTGAAGTACATCCATTTGTTGGCAAAGTAGAAGAAGAGCTTAATTTGGCTTTTGTATTTTGTTTTTAAATGCCGTCTTGAAAATGTCTTTAGGTAGTCTGGTTTGCAGTTCCAGTCAGCAGAAGCCAGAGGGATCTGCCTGCTACATATGAGGGTACTTAAGTCGAACAAAAAAATAAATAAAACTCTCTGTACCAATGAACGGCTAAAGCTGGCCATCCGTTTTTTGCGCCATCTTCTTAGATCGCGTCTTTCTGAATTTTAATTTGGAACCTTCCTGAAAACCAGAGGCCTGCTTTTGGCTTTTGTGCCGTTGCAAATGCCAATAAAGACCCGAAAAGTTTAAAAAAATACCTTAATTCAACCCGGATTCGAGCCTTACGTTCGGAAGGAAAGACCAGCTTATTAGAGAAGAAAACCGTTTCCGAAAACATCATTGAAATCCATGACAACTAATCATGAATGCACTTTAGGTAATAACTTAAGCGCCGTTTATTTAAGAGAGAACGTTTTGGACTTCTGAATGGCATTGAATATATATACGGGTAAGTGCTCTGTAAGAGCAGGATATATGCTAGCAAAAAGATCCCAGTTACCACTTTGTATTCCGTCGGAAGCATTTCAGTTCTCACACCAGTTATATGTTTTAGAATATCCACGCCGATTTGCCTTCGTGTACTTTTCAGTTCAGAATAACAGAAGTCTATAACTCAGCTTGCCACAACAGTAAACAATTCGGTATCATATCTCACAGCTAAAGCTTAACCATCAGGCAGTTTCCAAACATTGCTTGCGGGCATGTAGAAGTCAGTCGGTAGCCCCTTATTTTACTTATGGACTGGATTTGGCACTCGGCAGCCCTCTCGAAAGACCTCTGTCTCGGGGTTTCATGGAATGGAGATCAGCGGCGAACCCATTTGACTATGCATTTATACTCAGTCCCAAAACGAATAAATTCCTCATGTCGAGCCGGGTAAGCTTATCTCGTTGCTGGTGCAAGTATAAAATAAAATAGCCATAGGGCTATCTAAGTGAGCCGAAAATTTGTAGGCAAAATATCTGAATAGAAAGCCTTTGGGCCTCTTTTCCGTGTTTGCTCTTTTGGGTTCGTGATTGAGGTAACGGAAGAACTATATGTTTACAGACATAATCGCAGATGAAAATACCTAATAATCGTATTTCTGTAATGAGGTACAAAGTACGTCGATATTTGGGGTATGAGGAGTTGTAGCATTTGACTCATGGCTTGCCTCCAAAAACTCTCTCAGAGGCTGTATTGCTGCGAAATTGATTCGAAGTCATGATAACTGCTATGGAATGCGCACAAGGTAATACATTAGGTCTTCGCACAGATTTGTGTAGTTTTTAATTATTAGAATTCTCTCGTGATATTTTTGCCTGATGCATTCGTTTTTTATATTATTTTATTTCCCTAAACAAGCCATTTCAGAAATTGATTATACTTTTTTTAATTTTGATTAATTTTCGCTATTTTACGGCTCAAAGAAAAGGGAGTGTCCGGTCGACAAAAATGAACATGTCCAAAATCTTCTATTTTTCGAGTTTTAATAAAAATCAAGGCAATGGAGGCTTTCAGAAAAATGTTTGCTGTTTATGGGAGAGATTATGCTGCTCAACTAAAAACTCGAAAATGGATTGCCTCTTTTGAGGAAGGCGATTTCAGTAAAACAGAGGCTCCGCACTCTGGATGGAAGTCATGCATTGATAAGGATCATCTCAGCGTTTATTCTACGCACGTCCCCTTCAAAACATTCGTAACTTGGCCAAGGAGATGGAGTAAAACAAATCAACAATAACTTGACCTTTGCCAGTAGATGGAAATGTCTACCTGCTAGGTCAATGGGCTCCGTGCATTTGCAGTACGACAACAAGATACAGTTGGCAAATGTTTCTGCCTCATTACTGGTCCGATATCGCCCCATCTGTGAACAATGTCAATCATTTATGAAGCTACATATTACGGGTGATTAAAAAGGGTTTTTTTGGCTTTAAGACAAAACAAGGGAAAAAATGGCTTAACTCGATTAAACAAGCAACAATTCAAACCAAACCTGATCTTCATCCTCGGAAAACTATGCTGTGTGTCTGATGAGGTATGGAGGGAGTAAGGAATTGTGCCTTGCTTCAAAAGAACCATATAATTAATGCTGATTTTTAGTCAAAAGTTTTGCTGCCTAGGTGAGAAATTAAATATCAACTCTCAAATCTTCGAAAGCTTGATGGGTTCAAACGCGCATCCGAAAACTCGGGCAAATACAGTTCTTTTCCCAGCGATTTCAACTGCATCTTCTTAATTTCTTCAGGGGACTTGAAATTTCTCTTGCCTCGGCAACACAGATATGTAATAAAATTTTGAATGAATGAATCCACACAAACATATGGGATATTCAAATCCAAGGCCAACTTTATTTTGATGAGGATGATTTAGGCGTCAGAACAGCATGCAATATACAATAGATACCCCACCTCGTGAATTTTCAACCAAAATTCTGAACGTTTTTTTTTTCATTTCAAACAAACTACTTAATTAGGGTTGTCAGATTGATTATCGTGCAGCCTAATCACAAGATATTTCAGCCAGGGTAGGCTGATAGCTTTTGAAAGAGCTTCTTTCTTTGTCGTCCGCAAAACATGTCCGCCGTAGAATAGGATTACTTGCGTAGTGTGTCAGTTTCACATTGGTTTTCAATACTCTTAATAATTCAAATATATTTTATAGAAAACACGTAATTTCATGAGATAGGGCATATGGTGTATGCATGACAAAGCGCAGTACACGAGCAGTATAAATGCCTATAAATCTTTTCCACTTACCGCTTTGCGGCCTGTTAGAATCCGCTCAGTTGTCAAATCCGTTCGAGTTTTTAGAACCGCCGCGCATATTTGCGGTCTGACATTTTTCTTAAAGGAGAATAAGAGAAGTTTGGCCCTCAACCAGTTACAGCAGGCAGGCAAAGAATAAGTAACCTGGTGTAGTATAATAACAATGGCGAAAAGACATTCCTGCTGGAAGCAAAAAAGCGTTTTAACTCACAAGTGACAAAAAGAAAGTCTGCAACACTAACCTTAGGAGTCTCTCCTTTGTACGTCGAACAGGCTGGATTTGCCCATAGTTGCTGCAGTTGGCAGTGAAGAGGGCACTTCATATTATAGGTAGGATTTAGAGGGCTCCAGTTAGAGAATGTAGTACGATTAATTAGGTTATTACGTAAAAATTCCCGCCCCTTGAGTGTACGTTGATCTTTTATGTTTTAGAAAAGAAAAATACGATTAATGCGAAGTTACCAAGCAGACAGGTCTGTAAAGGCGAGAGCCAACCAGCACAACGGAAAACAGTGACGGAGGCTGTATAAAGTTTTAGCAATTTCTGAATGTCTCGCCTAAACTACGAAAGTCTGCGTAGACATTCATTGTTAAGAGCCTCGTTGGTGGTTGCACTCACGACAGCCAGGCTTAGCTCTAAGCAACTGAACCCACAGCTTTATAACCAACACCGTCTCATCGGAATGCTTAATGACCTGATAATATCCATGGGCAAGAACGTAATAGGTGACATTACTCCGAGAACAAAGGATGGGTCAGCGGGTAATATAGGACCGGTGGAAAAAAGGATTTTTCTGGATGGGATTAAATGAAGAAGAGCAGAGCCCCAACCTTATCCTAACCTTATCCATTGTTTTAGTTAGGGTTAGCATTTGCTGCTGGGTTAGAAGGTGCGCACAATTGTGTTGTTGCCTCGACAAGTGTGCGGATTGCGAGGTCCGGATGCACGATCTCATTCCTAGCCGACCTGACATAAATTTATTCGGACCCTTGACGGGCACAAGAATGAGGCCCGATCTGTGCGATTTTTCATTCTCAAAGGTGGACAGTTGATATTTGGTCTTTTTATCGCCAACGAAATATTTTGGGACCATACTTAGCTGGCAACGAATGCTAACCCTAAAGAGCACAATAGATAGCATTACGTCGGCATGTAGTGCGGTCACGTATTACAGGCTGAACTGGCCTAATTCCCTTAGTTAGGTCACATAGTGACACTTTTTCACCCTTTTCTAGAAGGAACTAAAAGGCAGACTTCATTGTCACACGGGACAGTAAAAGACTGATGCGAAATTTTGATACATGAATCATAAAACGAATATCAACTCCACGTTCATATAAGGTCACCACACGGAAAAATGTCCTTGAGTTGGAGGAAGTTACGATTTTTTCAATGCATGACTTCTGTCATCTGCTTCTTATATTGCACCTAGACTGCTTGCAAATTTTATAATATTTGCTGTATTAACCCGTTTTCTCGTGGATTTTAATGTAGAAATCTTTTAATAAACCTCACTGAGAAATCACGCAGGGCTGAGTAGGATCATAAAATTGATTTCTCATGAGTAAGCAGTTTGCGTGTGCAGACGAGATGGAAATGATGAAGAATTACGTCCTTTTATTTCCTCAGAATAATAAGGTTATCAGTCAGTAGCAGTTGCGCATAAGTCCCCATATCGCCTCATTCTGTAGGCAAAATTGCGAATCAAACAGCAAAGGAGTACAAAGGGAGGGGGAAATAGTATGTATCACTGAAATACCCCAAAGGCCATGCGAGTTAATGCTTGCACCAGCAACTAATGAAGTGTGCCTTACTTAAACTCTGAGACAACAATCTTTTGAGCGGGGTACCGGGTTGCTTTTACTTGCCCGCAGGCAAGATTTATGAAACTGCGTGCTCGGCAAACCTTTGTCCCAAGAGATAACACTAGGTTACTTATTCTTTCCTGCCTTGTGTAACTGGTAGAGGGCCAAACTTCTGCCCTCGTGTACTGCGCTTTGTCATGCATACGCCATATGCCCTATCTCATGCAATTACGTGTTTTCTATAAAATATATTTGAATTATTAAGAGTATTGAAAACCAATGTGAAACTGACACACTACGCAAGTAATCCTATTCTACGGCGGACATGTTTTGCGGACGACAAAGAAAGAAGCTCTTTCAAAAGCTATCAGCCTACCCTGGCTGAAATATCTTGTGATTAGGCTGCACGATAATAAATCTGACAACCCTAATTAAGTAGTTTGTTTGAAATGAAAAAAAAAAACGTTCAGACTTTCGGTTTAAAATTCACGAGGTGGGGTATCTATTGTATATTGCATGCTGTTCTGATGCCTAAATCATCCTCATCAAAATAAAGTCGGCCTTGAATTTGGATATCCCATATGTTTGTGTGGATTCATTCCTTCAAAATTTTATTACATATCTGTGTTGCCGAGGCAAGAGAAATTTCAAGTCCCCTGAAGAAACTAAGAAGATGCAGTTGAGATCGCTGGGAAAAGAACTGTATTTGCCCGAGTTTTCGGATGCGCGTTTGAACCCATCAGGCTTTCGAAGATTTGAGAGTTGATATTTAATTGCTCACCTAGGCAGCAAATATTTTGACTAAAAATTAGCATTAATTATATGGTTCTTTTGAAGCAAGGCACAATTCCTAACTCCCTCCATACCTCCTTAGACACACAGCATAGTTTTCCGAGGATGAAGATCAGGTTTGGTTTGAATTGTTGCTTGTTTAATCGAGTTAAGCCATTTTTTCCCTTGTTTCGTCTTAAAGCCAAAGAACCCTTTTTAATCACCCGTAATATGTAGCTTCATAAATGATTGACATTGTTCACAGATGGGGCGATATCGGACCAGTAATGAGGCAGAAACTTTTGCCAACTGTATCTTGTTGTCGTACTGCAAATGCACGGAGCCCATGAACCTAGCAGGTAGACATTTCCATCTACTGGCAAGGTCAAGTTATTGTTGATTTGTTTTACTCCATGTCCCTGGCCAAGTTACGAATGTTTTGAATGGGACGTGCGTAGAATAAACGCTGAGATGATCCTTATCAATGCGTGACTTCCATCCAGAGTGCGGAGCCTCTGTTTTACTGAAATCGCCTTCCTCAAAAGAGGCAATCCATTTTCGAGTTTTTAGTTGAGCAGCATAATCTCTCCCATAAACAGCAAACATTTTTCTGAAAGCCTCCATTGCCTTAATTTTTTTATAAAACTCGAAAAATAGAAGATTTTGGACATGTTCATTTTTGTCGACCGGACACTCCCTTTTCTTTGAGCCGTAAGATAGCGAAAATTAATCAAAATTAAAAAAAGTATAATCAATTTCTGAAATGGCTTGTTTAGGGAAATAAAATAATATAAAAAACGAATTCATCAGGCAAAAATATCACGAGAGAATTCTAATAATTAAAAACTACACAAATCTGTGCGAAGACTTAATGTATTACCTTGTGCGCATTCCATAGCAGTTCTCATGACTTCGAATCAATTTCGCAGCAATACAGCCTCTGAGAGAGTTTTTGGAGGCAAGCCATAAGTCAAATGCTACAACTCCTCATACCCCAAATATCGACGTACTTTGTACCTCATTACAGAAATACGATTATTAGGTATTTTCATCTGCGATTATGTCTGCAAACATATAGTTCTTCCGTTACCTCAATCACGAACCCAAAAGAGCAAACATGGAAAAGAGGCCCAAAGGCTTTCTATTCAGATATTTTGCCTACAAATTTTCGGCTCACTTAGATAGCCCTATGGCTATTTTATTTTATACTTGCACCAGCAACGAGATAATCTTACCCGGCTCGACATGAAGAATTTATTCGTTTTGGGACTGAGTATGATGCATAGTAAAATGGGTTCGCCGCTGATCTCCATTCCCTGAAACCCCGAGACAGAGGTCTTTCGAGAGGGCTGCCGAGTGCCAAATCCAGTCCATGGGTAAAATAAGGGGCTACCGACTGACTTCTACATGCCCGCAAGCAATGTTTGCGAAACTGCCTGATGATTTAGCTTTAGCTGTGAGATATGATACCGAATTGTTTACTGTTGTGGCAAGCTGAGTTACAGACTTCTGTTATTCTGAACTAAAAGTACACGAAGGCAAATCGGCGTGGATATTCTAAAACATATAACTGGTGTGAGAACTGAAATGCTTCCGACGGAATACAAAGTGGTAACTGGGATCTTTTTGCTAGCATATATCCTGCTCTTACAGAGCACTTACCCGTATTTATATTCAATGCCATTCAGAAGTCCAAAACGTTCTCTCTTAAATAAACGGTGCTTAAGTTATTACCTAAAGTGCATTCATGATTAGTTTTCATGGATTGCAATGATGTTTTCGGAAAAGGTTTTCTTCTCTAATAAGCTGATCTTTCCTTTTGAACGTAAGGCTCGAATCCGGGTTGAATTAAGGTATTTTTTAAACTTTCGGGTCTTTATTGGCAATTGCAACGGCACAAATCCAAAAGCAGGCCTCTGGTTTTCAGGAAGGTTCCAAATTAAAATTCAGAAAGACGCGATCTAACAAGATGGCGCAAAAAACGGATGGCCAGCTTTAGCCGTTCATTGGTACAGAGAGTTTTATTTAATTTTTTGTTCGACTTAAGTACCCTCATATGTAGCAGGCAGATCCCTCTGGCTTCTGCTACTTGGAACTGCAAACCAGACTACCTAAAGACATTTTCAAGACTGCATTTAAAAAAAAAATACCAAAGCCAAATTAAGCTCTTCTTCTACTTTCCAACAAATGGATGTACTTCACAAGACAAAATATGTGTAAGGTTTAAGCAAAAGTAGTTTAAATAAACAACCATCCAGTGAAATAGGTACTTTCGTCTTTCTCTTTGTTTAAAAGTCTCAAACAATCTCAGATTATCGAAATCTGTCGAGAATAGTTATAAACCAGGCAACATCAAAAGCTTTTCACACTAAGGTGATCTTAGTGCATCGATAAATTTCTAAGATTACTGATTACATAACGAGAGTAAAGTAAAATAAGATCAAATTTAACATAAATCCCATCGTACTTTTCCTGCAAAAATCCTATGCAGAATCCTGTGACGCACTTTATCATGCATAAGATGCAGGGCTTTTCAAGAATTCAAACAGATGTTTCAGAGTGCACACAGGAGACATGGATAATAGATAATAGCATACCAACACATTCCCATATTTTTAATTTAGAAAATCCATAATATGAATGAAATAAACCTAAAATATTACACTAGTTAAGATTATTCACCCCAAAAGTTACAAACATGGTCTCAGAATATTGCCATTTCCACGCGTTAAGTCTGTTATTACGCCCACTAACAAAATATGCTAGAATACTAGACAAGACTCGATTCCCATCGATTTCTTTGATAGAGAATTTGAAAAGATTCCTCAATAGAATGACTACACTGTATGTTGTGACTTTTGTATAAACCAATTCGAGTGGGATCTTCGAACAAACGAGCTCCACGAAGATGCCAAGTCACTTGACCGCAAGTTACACATTTCGTTGGATGTCTGTAGGACGGAAAGCAGCATTTTTCTGAATCTAAAAGTCAACCATTGCCATAATCTTTTTTTTGTTTACAAACTTCTTCTTTGCCACTGCACTCTTTACTATAGGAAAGACGGGAAGAGGGCTTTTTTCTAATCATACTGAGAGTGAATACGTTCTTTCTCTAAGTTAAAAGTAAAGGCCATCTGCCACATCTGACTTCTTCGTCTAACGCAGTTTGAACTTTTGGATTTTAAATTAGAAGATTGATGCCTTCGCTTTCTTTGGGCAGGCTTGCAAGATGGACGTAGTTGCTTGCCGCATACTTACTATCCCACGGTGTAGGAATTGGAATCGCATTTGACTCACGTGTAACATATAACTGCCTGATAATTTCCTGCTGTTTATTTGAATAGTTTTGTCTTTTGTGGCCTATCGGAGTTTGTATAGCATTGGAGCTTACTTGAGAAAATGTTTTCTATGGCTCGATGCATAAAAAACAGCGAGAATTTCTGAACAGAGCTAAGGGAGTAAATCTGCATTTGCTATAGCACCGTACGACATTTTCGGTTCGCTGACGCACAAGAAATGTTATTTTCTTTAGTCAAGATTTTGCACCAGTGTTTACAAATGAAAAGGTCAGATTAAATACAGTTTTTATGGGCACTGGAGACAGAAATGTAACAGACCGTCAAACCCGTAATAATCACGCTAAAGTCCGCTGTAAGGGTGAAGGAAACCCATAATCGTTTGGTAGACCCGCGTATCAGAAAAATGAATTGAACTGTACGTTCACGATCTACATGACATGCAATACAGACTCTGAGAGAGTTTTTGGAGGCAAGCCATAAGTCAAATGCTACAACTCCTCATACCCCAAATATCGACGCACTTTGTACCTCATTACAGAAATACGATTATTAGGTATTTTCATCTGCGATTATGTCTGCAAACATATAGTTCTTCCGTTACCTCAATCACGAACCCAAACGAGCAAACATGGAAAAGAGGCCCAAAGGCTTTCTATTAAGAAATTTTGCCCACAAATTTTCGACCCACTTAGATAGCCCTACCGATATTTTATTTTATGCTTGCACCAGCAACGAGATAAGCTTACCCGGCTCGACATGAAGAAATCATTCGTTTTGGGACTGAAACAAAAGTAGGCTTGGCCAGTTCGCTTGCACACAGTCGAGTTCAACAGACAGGGGGATATCTTTCACTTTGTGGCATGACTATGTAGGTGCCCTGCGCCAGTCTACAAAAACATCCATAACCATCACCAGTCTTATTCGCACTGCGATTCAGTTGGAATATGAGGAGGATGGAGAGCTCTTTGTTGAACATGATCTCCCCAAATTTATCCAATTGACGCACAATCAACCTCGGCTCCCCCGGGGATGAGGCGGTCAGCTTTTTTGAGCGGGTGAACCACCGTATATGATAGCCAGCTGATGTTTTGCATGCAACTGTGTTGACCGATATCAGCCAATGCCTAAGCCTTCACATGGTCTCCAGCTATATTCCCTTCTGACTACGCACAGAAATGATTTTTTTATACGAGCATAAAGTTGGTTTTGAACTTTTATGGACTCCTCTCAAAAGACATCGGAAATCGGGGCAGACCACCCCGTATGCATTTTATTTGCATTCCCCCATTCCTTCTCTGCATCAGTTGATGACGATGACTAGAGAGGCGTGAATGCTTTGGTTGCTCTTACTTTCCGACATCAAGTAGCCAAGCAAAAGAGTTTCAAGCGGTATATGCATCGTTATCATAACTTGATATGGGCATTTTACCCCTCAGAACTAGTTTCCGGTCCTATAAAAGACAATAAACAATATAAAATTCACATAAAAGTGACGTTCTGCGATGTAACCTAAATGGGATGTGGAATAAAAACCTTCGGTTTAGGATTGGGCGTCTGATATATAGCACTTCCCTCCCTTTACAAAGCTACAATCACTCAAAAATAAAGACAAAAGGCGTTATATGACTGACCAAGCAGCCAGTAGACCATAATTTCATGAGATAAAGAAACTTTGGCATCTTATTCTGCAATCTCACTAGAAATTTGAAGACTATTCCTGTGTGATAATTCGACTATAGTTGGTGAACTCAGAGTAATCTCACATGTTCGGAGATATAAATGGGACACGATACGTCCAATCTGTTCTTTCAAACTGATGAAAATACATGATAAGCGTTTCACTTCATGTGTGTGGGGACAATTATTTCAGTCGCAGCATCCTATTTTGTCATGGGAATGCAATTTTAGAATGGAAAAAACGGACGAATACGTCGAGGAATTTGCGAGTTCGCCTTTGGTGGAGTAAGAAAATGCTGCCTTATAGTTTCTTATAGAATAGGGTGAAAAGGTGCTACAATGCGACCCAACTAGGCTATCGAGCACAGTTCAGCACGTAATGCATGACCGTACTACATGTCGACGTAATTCTATCTATTGTGCTCTTTCGGGTTAGCATTCTTTGCCGGCTTAGTAGGGTCCCATCATATTTCGTTGGCTTAGCTCCAAGCACCTGAACCCACAGCTTTATAACCAACACCGTCTCAGTCTAGGTGCAATATAAGAAGCAGATGACAGTAGTCATGCATTGAAAAAAATCGTAACTTCCTCCAACTCAAGGACATTTTTCCGTGTGGTGACCTTATATGAACGTGGAGTTGATATTCGTTTTATGATTCATGTATCAAAAATTTCGCATCAGTCTTTTTACTGTCCCGTGTGACAATGAAGTCTGCCTTTTAGTTCCTTCTAGAAAAGGGTGAAAAAGTGTCACTATGTGACCTAACTAAGGGAATTAGGCCAGTTCAGCCTGTAATACGTGACCGCACTACATGCCGACGTAATGCTATCTATTGTGCTCTTTAGGGTTAGCATTCGTTGCCAGCTAAGTATGGTCCCAAAATATTTCGTTGGCGATAAAAAGACCAAATATCAACTGTCCACCCTCCAAGCGGCAATCTGTGCGATGCCGAGTTTGTTTTTCAAAACGCATCCGTTTCACTTTGAGAATGAAAAATCGCACAGATTGGGCCTCATTCTTGTGCCCGTCAAGGGTCCGAATAAATTTGTCAGGTCAGCTAGGAATGAGATCTTGCATCCAGACCTCGCAATCCGCACACTTGTAGAGGCAACAACACAATTGTGCGCACCTTCTAACCCAGCAGCAACTGCTAACCCTAACTAAAACAATGGATAAGGTTAGGATAAGGTTGGGGCTCTGCTCTTCTTCATTTAATCCCATCCAGAAAAATCCTTTTTTCCACCGGTCCTATATTACCCGCTGACCCATCCTTTGTTCTCGGAGTAATGTCACCTATTACGTTCTTGCCCATGGATATTATCAGGTCATTAAGCATTCCGATGAGACGGTGTTGGTTATAAAGCTGTGGGTTCAGTTGCTTAGAGCTAAGCCTGGCTGTCGTGAGTGCAACCACCACCGAGGCTCTTAACAAGGAATGTCTATGCAGACTTTCGAAGTTTAGGCGAGACATTCAGAAATTGCTAAAACTTTATACAGCCTCCGTCACTGTTTTCCGTTGTGCTGGTTGGCTCTCGCCTTTACAGACCTGTCTGCTTGGTAACTTCGCATTAATCGTATTTTCTTTTCTAGAACATAAAAGATCAACGTACACTCAAGGGTCGGGAATTTTTACGTAATAACCTAATTAATCGTACTACATTCTCTAATTGGAGCCCTCTAAATCCTACCTATAATATGAAGTGCCCTCTTCACTGCCAACTGCAGCAACTATGGGCAAATCCAGCCTGTTCGACGTACAAAGGAGAGACTCCTAAGGTTAGTGTTGCAGACTTTCTTTTTGTCACTTGTGAGTTAAAACGCTTTTTTGCTTCCAGCAGGAATGTCTTTTCGCCATTGTTTTTATACTACATGCTGAAAACTAACCATACCAGCATCCCAATTTGGCATGGGAATACAATTTCAGAATGGATAAACAGGTTTGACATTGTTTCAAAAGATACCTGTTCACAATTACTGAACTCCACAACTTTTCTTTTGGGCGTTAATTTTAATTTTGTGTCGTATTTGATTCTTTCGTAATACAGTTCGTGCAAATTCGCAGTTTATTTGGCTTAAACTGTGCCAAGCATCCATTTGGCACTCTGATGCACACACTATAATCCAAAATAACCAGTCTGCTTTCAGTAGATAAATTAACTTCGTATTATGTTCCAAACTTATTTATTTTGCCGAATAACCTCGACAATATTCTCCATTTTAAACTCCGTTATTCTCAATTGATATGGATGGCTCAAAAAAGAACATGAGAATACCACTTGCTCGCAAAACAGGTGACTTTGCGCCACGTTCAAGTTTAAATAGGGTCCAGTTTGTGGTTGGGTTTTCGGTTAAGTTTAGGGTTAGGTTTAAGGTTAATGGTACGGTAAGTTAGGGTTAAGATGAGGGTTATCGATACTGTAGGCTTAGGGTTAAGATCAGGGCTACTGTTTAGGTCTGTGTTAGGGTTGGTGTTAGGGTTAGGACACGGGAAAATTTACCCTTCCTTGAATTAAACGCAGGGTGACCTTCATTACTTGGATGGGCAATCCCCATTTATTTCTGTGTCCTGTTTGGGGGCCATACACTGCCAGAAGCAACGACTATGGACTCACTAGTAGACCACGCGCTGCTGTGTTTGATAGGGAAACAGTATTTTCTTCAGTTTTATCTACGAAAACACCCTCAAAAGACACTAAAAACTGGATTTTTTTACTGTCTGAATAGTGTGAAGTTTGCTACAGTGCCGAATGTCGGAGTATGCGGGTGGTCTTTTCTGCGCCCAAGGTTTATTTTGGCCAACGGCTGTTGAGAGATATTGGTCATTTATACAATCCCAATCCTTCCTAAAAATTATCACAACGGCTGATGTTATTAGTGCACAGATGGAATCTTGCGACTAAATATAATGTCGGTGAAATGGAGTGATGACGCCCAGCGTGTGCATGTGTTGCTAGATCGGACGCATAATACCCAGAAAGAGAAAGTTTCGTTTTGCCTTGCAGTGTACGTGCATGGTCACACAAGGACTAGCGGTAAATAATTAAGATGACACAGACGGGAGTGATCGGAATGGCTAGTGGTACCCCAAACCCCTAAGGCACGCGAAAATGTAACGTGGGTCAAATGGGCTGCAGGTGCCTTTATGCCAAACGCTCTCCACCTGATCTTCAAGCAAGTTGGTGCGGAAATGTTCAGAGTCGCCTAGAAGTGTTTTTCACTAACTGATTCGCGTTCTTCGTAGTAGTCAGCTCACATTAAGCTCATGCAAATTTACTAGTTATTTTGGTGACCGCATTTTTCTGTTCAAATTGAGCAGGGACTAGGTACGAGTACCTAAATGAACGCTTTTAGGATAGTGGAAATAAACGCTCTTCGGAAAATCGAGCTGTACGCATAAATTTTAAAGTTGCTGACACCAACCCGTCGTAAAACGAAATAAACAGAGGATAAATTCGGATAGTCAGACTATATCGGCTGGTACGACAGGACAGGGACTAACGGTAAATAATTGAGAACAGTTAGTGACACAGACGGGAGTGATTGGAATGGCTAGTGGTACCCCAATCCCCTATGGCGCGCGAAAATGTAACGTGGGTCAAATGGGCGGCAGGTGCCTTTATGCTAAACGCTCTCCACCTGACCTAAAGGTCCGCACCCTGGCAACTGGGATCGCGATTATCCTGATTTGCCCAGGAGTAACATTCTCTTACCGAGCTAAATCCACCAAATTAGTCGGCTCATAGTAGGCTTGTGAAAGCCAAACTGTCATTTAAGAGGACCCATGTTTCGATTTAAATAAAGTGGTGAGTAAGTAGGACGACTGCTTGTACGATATTTTTCTCTACGCCGAACCGTCAAACCCTTTCAAGTCAATGACGACTGGCTTGTCTATAGATGCCAATGTCTGAAGGGTATAAGCATTGTAATGTACAGGCAGATGACCATTAGTGTACTGAATAGAAGACAAAGGGCCAGAAAAATTTATGTGATGAATTAGCTGTTGGACTTAACGACTGGAATTTTACTTTTTCTGCTTGCTTTTATTCAGGTGTATTTTCCTGTTGTAGGAAAAAGACAGCTGCAACATAGAAAAATGAAATTGTGGTTCAGTGCATAGCCACATAGCACCATATTTATGCACTACCTCAAGAAGATTCGAACTTTACTGCATTCACCCCCTCCGAAGAGCCCGTTACATAATGATCCAAGGGAATCAAGTTTTTTGTATGCGATCCATTCTTTATCATTTTAGAATTAAAAATTACGAAAATTTCCGTGGAAGGATTCAAAAAGACTTAGTTTGTGAACATACGTCTGTATTTTTAATTCTCGTGAGAACGAGTATATTTATATGGGAAGCGTGTTGAAGAAAACATTTCAGTGATAGGAAAATCGATTAATGATCGTCGTTACAAACAAACCGTTGTGACAATAAGTGGAGGAGTTAACATGAGGTCGTTAGTTCATAGGCAGTGAGGGTTAGGGAGTCATATCAGGTGGGAGGGGTAGAGAGAGCGGGAGGGTGCGATAAACTGCATTCGGCTAATCTATCTTTAGCCACTGTCGACTAAATCACTGCCTCTTATTACCCCCTTACCCGCTTGTGTTTTAAGACCAACTTGCATCTCTCTCTCTTATCAATGACATGTTTAAATCGATCTCATTTCCAGTTAGAATTGGTTACACGTGTTCCACAGCTCGTCCATCTATTCGTTGCTCCTCAGTTTTACATCATCTTCCTATTTGAAGCGGCCACTTGTGAATCAGTTGCACCAAACCAGTGAACTAGTTCTAGAAGCTCGACATACACTTGTCGCATGCGCACCCACTGTTCGTATTGCCCACGAACCTTCAGTAACCACATGAGCCAAAGTGTCCACTTGCGTAACCATGATAGTAGAATTCACCGGAATATCGTAACGTCAAGCACACCTTGCACGCCCGACAAATTCCCCATCTCCAACACCAACTTCTCCCCATCCATCAGCGCGGCCATCACTAGTAACCTCAGCGCCTCAAACAACGCCAGAGTTCCCAAAATATCTTGCCCACATTGTCATCGCATATGCGCATCATGCGACGGCCATCGCACAGAGACTGGCGAGCAAGTGCCAAGAACAACAACCTCAACTATCCACATTGCCCAGGCACATTTACTCAGCCCATCGACCTACTCGGTCACATTCGAATCCATGAAAGTTTCAGATAAAATACAACCGGTCAAGTCATAGCACCACACATCTCTTCACCAAAACATCCATGACACGAGTCTGTCCCACACCACCTTCCACAGACACAGAATAAGCCCTTCTTGCTGAAGTTGGCGGCGTACTCTATGGCTCTTGCTTCATGCGGCCTCAATGGCAACCGCACATATATGAGGCCAGAGCCACCAATGTTGTATATTTGGGCTAGGTAGTGTATATCAGCCACCGCGTCCAATCCCCGCATCAGACAAGTGCCCAACTTCGACAGCGAACTGGTGTCTGGAAGTGGGAAAGGGGCGTAGAGTTGACTGTCTCAGTGCACATTCCTCACCATAACCCATCTACGATAGTTCAACCGTCGTAGTCCGACGATGTCCACCGTATGCTCCATGGAAGGGTGAAGCAGGGACGGTGACTTGCGCGTAAAGTAGTTTTGAGTGATAGTAGCCTTGCGCTGCAGCTACCGCACTCTCTCCTCCTCCCCCACCTGAGCCCGGTGTCAAGACAGAGTCGAGAAGACCGGAGGCGGGAGAGGACGCAGGTGGCTGGCGCGGCCGGGTCACCTAAGTCCTAGCTGCCCCTAGGCGTGCCACCACACCTCCATGTTCGGCATTTTTTATGGGAGCGCAACCCGAATAACGCCTGCCATGCCTTACTTTGGCCCCCGTGTTGGTCCAACGCATCTACTACGTGGCCCGTTTAGGGGGCACATAACCCATCTACCGACCTGGAGTCCATCACAGTGATTTAAATCCCGTTGCTTAGAAGGCGGTCAACTAATGAAATAACTCGGTTCTCTTCTCAGGACGGACAGTCAGTGTGTAATAGATCCTACTTACTGGGAACTCTATGGCACTCCCACTCGGGTGCGATACGAGCCGCCTCCCTCTTATTTTTGTGTGAAATGCTGGTTTTTATGTGCAAACGACGGAGTGTGGCGGCATCCCCCACCAACCTGCACCCGATCTCATTTGTGGTCCTCTTTATTCTGTCTTTAATCTGGGAGAGGAGGAGGAGGAGGAGCGAATGCGGTAGAAGCAGCGCAAGTCTACTTTCGCTATATGCTAATCCACACGCAAAGCACCATCCCCGCATCCGTCTTGCTGTTGGACACAATGTGGACAACGTCGGTAACGACGACCGAATTGCCACTAGAGTAAGAAAGGGTCATAAACAGGTAATGGAACGGTCGTTTTGAGCTGCGACTTCATAAGGGCTCAAGGTCTTAAAACGACTGTCCTTATGCAAGGTTTTAAACTTCTATTATCATTTACAATGAATAGCATTCCGTTTGAGAGTACTTCTAGCAGATTTTGAAAATTTGCCTGGAGGAATCGTGCACAGTAGGAAGAAGGAATGATTTACTTTGATGGCTGTGCAGAGACGACGTTTGATATCGAATATGAATATTTAAGTTTTTGATTGGTAGAACAATGAGAGAAAATTGGCAGACAAATTAATGGCATTGAAAAGGTTTTTGGTATCTTACAAATAAGATAAATGCTTTACGGGCCTCTGCGCACCGCACCGTCTCAAAAAACATCAGCCTAACCTCAGGGTTTGGAACAGTTGAAGGGTAAAATTTGTTTGCATGCCCCCAGGCAAGATACGGGAATAGGTATGGCCCGTAATGCAAA
Organism: Schistocephalus solidus; assembly: GCA_017591395.1. Lineage (NCBI taxonomy): Eukaryota > Metazoa > Platyhelminthes > Cestoda > Diphyllobothriidea > Diphyllobothriidae > Schistocephalus > Schistocephalus solidus. The sequence continues at coordinate 212,816 of WEDG01000341.1, read as the reverse complement.
GGGTTTGGCTCTAAATTCCAACGAAAAAGTTGTCACGATTAAGTTTAATGTTGAGGTGATTATAAGGATTAACGTGATAGTTAGACCTACGCTTAAGATTTGGGTTGCGGTTATCGTTCATGCAAGGAAAAGGGGAAAGGTACCCTCTAAAACGGCAGCACAACGAGCCCGTGGCTCAATGTTTAAAGCATTGGACTTCTGATCAACAGGTCACGTGTTCAAGCCTCGGGTAGTGCACAACCTCCGGCTGCTTATGAATGGCTGATGACGGCTACTGAGCCAGAAATGATCACCCCAGTCTCTCTTGTCTTTGTTAATCCGGAATTAATACCCTCCCTGGAATTTATCGCAAGGCCACCTGCGTTACAGGTGGGGGTTCCTAGCCCCATTTCCAACCAACCAGAGGCAAGTACAGCAGATATGAATAAATAGAAGTAGGTACTTTTCTCAGCTTCGAGCACGTATGCATGTGTCAAATTTATCACAGTAGTAAAAGTTCACATAAGGGTGCGTTATATGAAACAAAGCCTTACTCGTAATGGGGTGTCCAGGACGCCTTGGTAAATAAAACCTCGAGCGTGGTGATAAAATGTTCCTAGCGTTCACTAAAACCCAAAGTTAATGACTAAATGCCATAAAAGTTTGCCATTCCTAGCGAAAGCAAGTTAAGTTGGAAGTTAGCAAAATGTACAGCAATCAAGCGGGCTTGGAATGAAAATGATAAACGTTCGAACTTAGAGTCACTAACATCAATATCTGCAAATAAGAAATTATCGACATTCCAGTATACCTTACCTTTGTCGGAAATGTATTTTTGTCTATAATGTACGAGCCGCTGAGCAGCTGTTTGGCAGGAATCCAGAATGAGCTCAAAAATACAACGAGATGATTGCGTCATGTAACCGATCGGTGAGAGTGCCCATCCACCACCAACATCGGCACTAATCGGGGGATACATGGCCTAGGACGGAGTCTTTTTTGGTAGTTGGATTGGAAATTCCCGCTAAATATTGTAGTTAAGTTACATGTTGTTTCAAAGAAGTGTCATTTTGAACTATCTTTTCCCATACAAGGGAACCCGGAAAACAAAAGTTGTCACTTTCCTGCAGAACTCTTTTAGCTGAAGCATTTTGTTCCCGGGTATGAATGTAAAACAGGGGTATACAGCAGCATTTCTTGGTACCAACAAATTTCTTGGCGGCTTAACAACTGCAACCCGTCTTTGCATAGCACAGATAACGAATAGAGCATTTTGAATTTACAGAAAATCAATACATAACAGCAAGGGCCAGAGGACAACGTAAAGAATAATCAGGTCAATGCGTTAGCTTAAAACCTCAGAGGAAAGAAAATGTGGAGGAGGAGCTAAGACAGCTACAGCCCTGAAACATCTAGGGGTGAAAATAACCAGGGAAATTGTAACTTGACCACGTGGTCTATTTTCTTGCAAAGGTTGGGTTTCTCCCTACGTATATACACCGCTTCCAAGTAGCGCAAAGTCCGAGTTGTTCGTGCCCGAACAAGTGCTCGGAAAGCTGTTTTGAGGTCTACATAGTGACCACTGTCTAATAGATGTTTAGCAATCGAAGAATGTGGTACTTTATTTTCTTGTTTAAACAACCAATTAGGCAAAGGTTCAGCAGCTCTGGTTGCCAATTGCCTTTGCGTTCGCCCAATTCCACAAGTGCACGTGAATTCATAAACACAATTTGTGGTGGCGTGCAACGGCAAGACATCCTTTGGATGGTAGATTGGCAGGTTTCTAGTAAGATTGATAAAGATGAGCTCAGCTGCATTGTGTGTTCTTCCTATGGTGCAGCGTAATCGTCGCTTGATTGTATTAGAAATATTGTCACCCATAAATAGTAAATATATGATAACGGGCTTTTTCAGAACTGAATGTTTCGTCACTTTTAGCCGTAAGGGGTTGCAGTATTTTTGAATGAAGCGTGCAGGATATCCACAGTTAAGTAAGGCTGATTTGATGCAGGCAAATTCTGTATCTAGAGTTTCACTAGAGCAATTGCTTTCCGAAGGTCAATGAGGGCTTTTTGAAGGCAACAGGACCTAAGTGCTGTAGAAGTGCAGTAGGAGGGAAGCGTTCCGATTCTCATGTCATCTGAGCTGCGGGGGTGTCTATATAACATATTCTGAACAGATAAAGAACGGTAAATCAGCACAGCTAAAAACGTATATCATCCCCTGTAACTTGTCACATGTAAAATTAGCTCCGGAGCAATCGTGGGTGGTGCCCGTAGTGGAAAATACGGCATCAGCTTATACCTCCTCCTTCTCTCCACCGATCAGAGCCGAGGCGTTATACCAGGGCAAGCGAAGACGGCCACAAAGATAAGCCAGTCATATTTAACGTCACGCGAACAAGTGCCGTTTGAGCATAGCTTTCCTAGAGTAACAATAAACGCATTAAGGTGTTTTAGAACGCAGGGCAACTATGTCCTCCAAAAGTATGAGCTGCTATTTTTTGAGAAACTTTAGGAAAATGAGCATGGGATTTCAAGGGCCTTTTTCCCTCTTAATAATAATTAATCCGATCGGTGTGTTACACAGAAATACTGGTGACATACTCAAGTCCATCTGCTGATAAGGTGTGGGGAAAGCTATTCTGCACGCAGAGGGATGTGTGTGTTGTTGTTGAAGAGGCCTTTCATATGACATCACGTGCAATTAGCTTATTCCGAACCCATGTTATAGGCACTGTTTGCAACGACTGACCTTGAGACGGTCGTTACTTTGTACTTTTTCATCCAGGTCGGCAGATGGTCTTTTGTCCCCTTGGGAAGGTGCTAAGTGGTCCTTTTGAGGTAACCTGTTGCTTCATATCAGGTGACGACACCTGAGCTTCATTAGTGGATGATTGACCCATTATAAAGTCTGTGCTGAATCCGCGGACTGCAGGAAAATTGCCTTGAGTTTACTTTTTAATAGGAAATAATGATCGGTTGGTTTTTACACTTTGATAAACACAAAACATACTTTTATATAAATTCACTCACTTCGTCAAGTGGGATTTTGAATTTGAGATTTGTCCAGCCACCTAAATTAATGCGATACAGAAGCGACTTTTAGGTAGCGATTGTGCTAGTTTTCGATCTTTTTCCCGAATTCATATAAAAGTAATAATTTCATTCTTTCTATGAGACTAATCACTGTGTGGTTGCTGGCGGGACTCTATAATGAGCTCCAAGGCCCTACGGGACGATTTATCGGTGATTATCCGGCTACAACTCTAAGTGTACCCCAATGCAACCAACTAGACAACCAGTCCGTTACTCGATGGTTTGTACGTTGGACTTCTAACCACCCAGGGCTGACGAAAAAGTGAAAGCTGAAATTCCATTGTCAAAGCAAATTCATCTTCGGAAATTTATACTTAAAATTTTGCTCACTTGAGTTTTTAAGATTGCGCTTACCTGATCTTTTGTGGCGTATCCTTGAGTGCGTATAAGAACTGGTATATTTGGCCATATTTCCAAAGTTTGCAAAGTGTTCCATGTATATTCAACTACTCAGCAAAGGCTAGAACGGCCTAGCATGCCGAATGCAACAAATAAGATGCGTTTTTTTAGGAACGCGCAGGTCATTTGGATTTTCAGCTCCATTTGCATTTGAAAAAAACAAAGCCCTATTTAAAAATCATGTGTATTTCATAGCATTTCTACTACTTATACATTTCGCCTCCTCACAGCACGTTTTAGGCGGAATACTTCCCGAAGCTAGTTATATATCCCTTGAGTTACTAATACATACAATTTTGTTAATTTGGAAGGTAAATGTGAAAAATATTTTCTATATAATTATAAATCTGGCTTTTTGCTTGTCAGTATTGTACTTTTTAATACTTCATGTTGAAATTGTGTTCATAGACTGGAGAATGCGATATTCACGTCCCGTTTTACCTTCGGACTCAAAGAAGAGCAAACATAGTCAAGCACAGAGCAGCCAAGCATATAGGCAGAAGGGATTTTCAACAAAAACAGGGGAGGCCTTAATGGTCATTTCTGATAAATTAACAGTCATCAGCCAGCCATACCAAACTGCGGAGTTTGAGAACCTAGGACTCGAACTGGGATTCTTCGATCATCCAGCGTTATAAGTTTACTAAATGAGGTTGAGCCCGCTGCAATCAGTCGCCAGCGACCAGGACTATATGCTGAAAGGAGTCTTGAGAAAGACAGTAGAGATTAAGGTAGCCAGTAGTGATTTGCTAGCCATTGTCAGTCTGGTTTACTCAAACCCAGTTTTAAACCACCCCTGGGCCCCAAACCGGCTCTCTGGTGATCTTCGAGCGGCAAAATCCAGATCTAGGTTAGGCCAGCAGATGGCAAGGCAAAAATCGTCATCCCAGTCTCCCTTATCTTTGTTGAGACACTTTTATTATTTTTAAAGCTCTTGGTCGTTTGCTTCGACAAATATTCTAGCAGCACTTTAATTGGCCTGATGACCTGGGTTTCAACGTTAATGAATAATGTTTTCGGCAACTTACTTGACTTTAAATAGATGTAATCTCCTGATTTTTTTTATTACGTGCGCAGTAACAAATTTACATAAATTTGTATCTTTGAATTAGTACTTTACAATCAGGATTTGGAAGAAAATTCAATGCGCCATAAAAAATACTCTAGCAATAAAATACTTTGTTTGATATTTTTCTCCGACTTAAACACCATTTTTAAAAAGATAATTCAATTTACAGACGAAGCTGTTTTCAGTTTCCCCTGCAATGTGCTGCATTCCGAAGTTACAAAATGTCCTAGCGCCAGACGGTCGTCCTTACATGGTGGGGAAAAATTCAGCTTGCATGGGCCGCACTGACAATATAGTTCGAAATTACTGAGATAATAAAATGAAGTGGTAAACAGTACTTCTATGGCCCCAAAACAGGACAGAGAAATAAATGGGGACTGCCCATCCAAGTAATGAAGGTTGGCCTGCGTTTATTTCAAGGAAGGGTAAATTTTCCCGTGTCCTTACCCTAACACCAACCCTAACCTTGACCTAAACAGTAGCCCTGATCTTAACCCTAAGCCTACAGTATCGATAACCCTCATCTTAACCCTAACTTACCGTACAGTCAACCTTAAACCTAACCCTAAACTTAACCGAAAACCCAACCACAAACTGGACCCTATTTAAACTTGAACGTGGCGCAAAGTCACCTGTTTTGCGAGCGAGTGGTGTTCTCATGTTCTTTTTTGAGCCATCCATATCAATTGAGGATTAGGAAGTTTAAAATGGAGAATATTGTCTGGGTTATTCGGCTAAATAAATGAGGTTGGAACATAATACCAAGTTAATTTATCTACTGAAAGCAGACTGGTTATTTTGGATTATAGTGTGTGCATCAGAGTGCCAAATGGATGCTTGGCACAGTTTAAGCCAAATAAACTGCGCATTTGCACGAACTGTATTAGAAACCAATCAAATACGACACATACTTGAAATTAACGCCCAAAAGACAAGTTGTGGAGTTCAGTACTTGTGAACCGGTACCTTTTTAAACAATGTCAAACCAGTTTTAACGTTATGACTAAAACACTTTTTTACAAAATCAACATTGAAATGGTCGTTTGGAAAGAGCGTATATGTGGCATCGAAAACCGTGCACTTGCCTCCTTTATCTTGCACCTAACAAATCTGGAGATCGAGATCGCTCCACGACAGAGTCAGTAATATGATCGTGCTGCGAGAGAATTCACATCAACCCAGTCGAAAAAATGATCGCTGCGCCTCCTATGATGCTTAATAAACGTCATCACAAGCATGGCTGTTAGTGCAATAACGCAGGGGCAACTAATACACATTCACGAGCACGCGGCAAGCCAGCAATAAGAGAGGGCGAGACCAACTGGAGGCCTCCGTGTCTGACACCTACATCATCACCAGACACATTGACACGCCATGAATTGGCGCAACCCAGTTCCCAGCCAAGGACGCATGCCGTCACCAAGCCGTGCGACCACTGCGAGTCAAATACCGTGGTCCTAGACCAGCTGCAGACGTTAGCACGTTCCTCCACCTTCTCCTCTTCCTCGTAGTTTGACTACAACACCTGTTCACTCGCTGCAGCGATCATAGGCTCTGAAGATGGGCTCAGGATAATTTAGAAGGATACACTATCACCGGAGCAAGCGAGGTCTGTCGTTTCAAATTCTCTGCCGAAGCCATTCTCAGACAAGGTAAGGATGTTGCAGTTTTACACGATATAGACGCTCCTCTGGACACGGATGACGGACTACGCAGCAGATGTGTGGAGGAACGATACCAGCTCCCCAGTTGCGGCTTCTGCGATGGGATCTGTTCACAAATTCAAGCTCGTTGAGGTCAAAATGCTTGCGAGAAATGACAACCGCGTGAGCCACGGACTGCTCGAACCATGGTTCAGCGGTCCTCAATAAGTCAACAAACACAATGACCTCCCCGTTTCATTGTTGACGTTGAGTGTTTGCTTAGGCAAAGTAATTAGTCACGTGGAGAGCGTGCTCATGACAACTGGTCATGGTAACAGTGACGGTGAGGTAAATTCCCTAAAAATTCAGAAAAATAATTGAATTCCGGGAGTTAGTGACTACACTGCCGTAAATTATCGCACCATGTGCAACTATCGCAATACACTCTGGAGCTGCTAATTTTGGTAGGCATGTAGTGATCCATTAACTGCACCACATAACTCCTACATCTGTGTGACTCACTACCCTTATCTGATTCTGTCCCTGAGGCTTGATTCGGGTGACAATTTGAAACGTCAGGCCAATAAAGCTCTTGTTCCAGCGATCACATCTCACGGCTTCCTAGAACGCGCCTTTTCATTTCTATTGGCTATTGGTTAATGCTTTTGGTGAATGCAGTTACTGCTCTAAAGACTGCGTTCACATTTTCTTTGAAAGTAGACTTTGTTTGTATAGGAGTTTAAATTCCGAACACTGGAGGACCTATGCTTCTGTTAAATATGTCTTCTTTGCGCTGCAGATACATTTAGGTAGATATATCCCTCATAACGTGACATTTATAGGCTACGCAGCTGTAGCCTACTTGAAAAGTATAGACGGTTTTTCATATCGCTAATCCAGCCGTCTGCAATCTGACCGAATCGTCACCGGCCTTTCCTCCAACAGAGGGAGCCGCAACAGTTACCTCCTAGCCTTCATCACCTCAAAACTAACTGTAATTATGGGCCCACCCCATCATACCAGTTTCCTGTCAGTTGCTGGCTGTCCTGTCGTACCAGCCGATATAGTCCGACTATCCGAATTTATCTTCTGTTTATTTCGTTTTACGACGGGTTGGTGTCAGCAACTTTAAAATTTATGCGTACAGCTCGATTTTCCGAAGAGCGTTTTTTCAACTATCCCAAAAGCGTTCATTTAGGTACTAGAACCTAGTCCCTGCTCAATTTGAACAGAAAAATGCGGTCACCAAAATAACTAGTAAATTTGCATGAGCTTAATGTGAACTGACTAGTACGAAGGACGCGGGTCAGTTAGTGAAAAACACGTCTAGGCGACTCTGAACATTCCCGCTCCCACTTGCTTGAAGATCAGGTGGAGAGCGTTTGACATAAAGGCACCTGCCGTCCATTTGACCCACGTTACATTTTCGCGTGCCTTAGGGGTTTTCGGTACCACTAGTCATTCCGATCACTCCCGTCTGTGTCATCTCAATTATTTACCGCTTGTCCCTGTGTGACCATGCACGTACACTGCAAGGCAAAACGAAACTTTCTCTTTCTGGGTATTATGCGTCCGATCTAGCAACACCTGCACACGTTGGGTGTCATCTCTCCATTCCACCGACATAATATTTAGTCTCAAGCTTCCCTCTGTGCACTAATAACATCAGCCGTTGTGATAATTTTTAGGAAGGATTGGGATTGTATAAATGACCAATATCTCTCAACAGCCGTTGGCCAAAATAAATCTTGGGCGCAGAAAAGACCACCCGCACTGTAGCAAACTTCACACTATTCAGACAGTAAAAAAATCCAGTTTTTAGTGTCTTTTGAGGGTGTTTTCGTAGATAGAACTGAAGAAAATACTGTTTCCCTATCAAACCCAGCAGCGCGTGGTCTACGAGTGAGTCCGTAGTCGTTGCTTCTGGCAGTGTTAACACGCTCCCTTTATTATGGGAATCGCAGTTTGTCACCGAGCACGGTTCAGTTGCCCGTACAACCACTCAACTGTTTTTTTAAAAAAAGACATCAAAGTCCAAACGGTCTACTTTTAGTCATCTGTAGAAACTAGTTGGTTGGCATTTTGATTACCCACAAGGATAGTTTTTTTGCCTTAGTGGAAAAAAATAATTAACATACACGGGCATAAATATACTCAGTATAAAACGTTGGGACTTATTAAAATACCTTGTGCCACTGGATAGAATCAACAGGTAAAAATACGCGGATTGAACTAATCTTGGCAAACATTTATTTATCTGTTGAGGCATTTGCACTGGCTGTTAGTAGAATAAATAATGTGTTTTCGAGCAGCATTTTCCTGCTTCACCCAAGGCGAACTCGCATATTCTCTGACGTATTCACCCGTTTTTTTCAGTCTGAAATTGCATTCCCATGACAAAATAGGATGCTGCGACTGAAATAAGCGTCTACACACACATGAAGTGAAACGCTTATCGGGTATTTTTCATAAGTTTAAAAGAACAGATTGATGGGATGTATGGAATTGGATCAAAAAGGGGTTTATAAATGCTTGTGATGAGATATTCAGTGCTACCTATATTAAGTTGATCCATACCCGCAAATCATACTTTTATTGTTTAAACCTCAATGGGATGCGCGATGAATTTGGTTGAATATACAATATACACATGAAAAATAGGCAAAATTGTAAAGATTAACGAATGACTAGTGCAGTTTTCCACTCAAAGAGAGGATATGACAGGGGCTTTTAACATGCAGGATTTTCTCAAATTGTGTTGCAGCTTTGCTCATATCTCAAATTGATAGACACATTTTTAAGTTATACTGGGAACACATGCACTGCTGTTGCTTTTAAAAATTGACCTTCACATCTTGAAATTGATTCCATGTAGACGGCACACGTAGTATGTCCCAGTTCTAGGCTAATGAAGTTTGTCGACAGAGAAAAGAAAGACCTATTGGCTATTTCTGGCTTATTAACCGTCATGAGCCAGCCAGTTTGTGCTCCAATCAATGCTTTAACCCTTGACCTGCTGATCATAAGTCCAACGCTCTAACTATCATGATCATCAACATAGTCAAGATAATCATCAACTAATGACTCCATTCTCTCTACATCCGGAAGTAGTGGGATTAATTTAAATCTAACAGATGCAATCAAAGTTTTACCGAAGATTGGATTTCAAAAGTCTTGTTAGACTGCAGAACAAGATGCAAAAATTTCGTTTTGCTATGAAATCTTGGCCCACGTGCTACTGGCTCGGGCAAATATCCCCATTTGCATTCATTTAGGACCGTCTGTCCCTTTTAAACGTTGTGGAAAGCTGTAGATTAGAAATTCAATTACAAACATAATGTTTTTACTCCCCAACGCATTAAGGCTACAGCGCAGGATATAAGTGATATTTGTTTCACCATCTGTTAACTGTCTTTCTCCAGTGATCACTAAGGGAAAATTCATCTGAACTTTTCATTTGTAAACACTGGTGCAAAATCTTGACTAAAGAAAATAACATTTCTTGTGCGTCAGCGAACCGAAAATGCCGTACGGTGCTATAGCAAGTGCAGACTTACTCCCTTAGCTCTGTTCAGAAATTCTCGCTGTTTTTTATGCCTCGAGCCGCAGAAAACATTTTCTCAAGTAAGCTCCAATGCTATACAAACTCCGATAGGCCACAAAAGACAAAGACTATTCAAATAAACAGCAGGAAATTATCAGGCAGTTATATGTTACACGTGAGTCAAATGCGATTCCAATTCCTACACCGTGGGATAGTAAGTATGCGGCAAGCAACTACGTCCATCTTGCAAGCCTGCCCAAAGAAAGCGAAGGCATCAATCTTCTAATTTAAAATCCAAAAGTTCAAACTGCGTTAGACGAAGAAGTAAGCTGTGTCAAACGGCCTTTCTTTAAACTTTGAGAAAGAACGTATTCACTCTCAGTATGATAAGAAAAAAGCCCTCTTCCCGTCTTTCCTATAGTAAAGAGTGCAGTGGCAAAGAAGAAGTTTGTAAACAAAAAAAAGATTATGGCAATGGTTGACTTTTAGATTCAGAAAAATGCTGCTTTCCGTCCTACAGACATCCAACGAAATGTGTAACTTGCGGTCAAGTGACTTGGCATCTTCGTGGAGCTCGTTTGTTCGAAGATCCCACTCGAATTGGTTTATACAAAAGTCACAACATGCAGTGTAGTCATTCCATTGAGGAATCTTTTCAACTTCTCTCTATCAAAGAAATCGATGGGAATCGAGTCTTGTATAGTATTCTAGCATATTTTGTTAGTGGGCGTAATAACAGACTTAACGCGTGGAAATGGCAATATTCTGAGACCATGTTTGTAACTTTTGGGGTGAATAATCTTAACTAGTGTAATATTTTAGGTTTATTTCATTCATATTATGGATTTTCTAAATTAAAAATATGGGAATGTGTTGGTATGCTTTTATCTATTATCCATGTCTCCTGTGTGCACTCTGAAACATCTGTTTGAATTCTTGAAAAGCCCTGTATCTTATGCATGATAAAGTGCGTCACAGGATTCTGCATAGGTTTTTTCAGGAAAAGAACGCTGGGATTTATATTAATTTGGATCTTATTTTACTTTACTCTCGTTATGTAATCAGTAATCTTAGAAATATATCGATGCAATAAAATCCCCTAAGTGCGAAAAGCATTTGATGTTGCCTTGTTTATAACTATTGCCGACAGATTTCGATGGTCTGAGATTGTTTGAGACGTTTAAACAAAGAGAAAGACGAAATTACCTATTTTACTGGATGGTTGTTTATTTAAACTACTTTTGCCTAAACCTTACACAGACAATGTCTTTTTGAAGTATATCCGTTTGATTAAAATTAGAAAAACAGCTTTTTTTGCCGTCCGTTTTGTGTGCTGTTGTGTTAGATTACGTCCTTCTGAATTTACATTTGAAACCTTCCTGAAAAACAGAGGCCTGCTTTTTGGCTCTTGTGCCGTGGCAAATGCGAATACAGACACGAAAGTAAAAAAAATACCTTAATTCTACCCGGATTCAAGCCTTACTTTTGGAAGGAAAGACCAGCTTATTAGAGAAGAAAATCGTTTCCCAAAAAAGCATTGCAATCCAAGAGAACTAATCAGGAATGCACTTTAGGTAGTAACTTAAGCGCCGTTTATTTAAGAGAGAACGTTTTGGGCTTCTGAATGACATGGATTATATGCACGAGTAAGCGCCCTATAAGAGCAGTATATGTACTAACAAAACTATCCCAGTTACCGCTTTGTAGTCCGTCGGAAGCACTGCAGTTCTCACACCAGTTATATGTTTTAGAATATCTACGCCGTTTCGCCTTCTGGCATATTTTAAAACAAAACATGAGCCTTTGCCATCAGGCGGTTGGCAATAAACTATTCGATGTCATATCTCAGACCTAATGCTTAACCATCGGGCAACTTTGCAATTATTGCCTGTGGGCATATATACGTCTGTCCGCAGTTTATTTTCCCCACGGGCTTCATTCGGCGCTCGGCCACCCTCTCTAAAGACCTCTGTCTCAGGTTTTCAGGGAATGGAGATCAGCGGCGAACCCATTTTACAATGCATTACACAGTCCCAAAACAAACGAATTCTTCAGGTCATGTCTATACCAGGCACACCTAGCTCGCTGCTGTTGCAGGTATAAAATCGAATAGACCTAGCCGTATCTTAGTGAGCCAATTTAGTTTGCTAAATTCCTGAATAAATAGCCCTCAGGCCCCTTTTCATCGATTGCCATTTTAGACTAATGAATGCGTGTAACCGAAGACCAGCGGATTGTTAGAATATTTGCAGATGACAATCCCTAATAATGCTATTATTGTAAGAGAATCAAAAGGATGTTGATAGTTTAGCGTATGAAATAATGCAGCCTTCACAAAATTATATTTCACAAGAAACCAACTATAAATTCCTTTTCATCTCTGCTATCGTTGCCAATGATGTTTTAATGCATGTTTTTGAAATGAAATTCAATGATGAAATAAGGGTTTGTTAATCAATTTCTATAAGTGTCCATCCATCAATGTGCAATGCAGGAAGCAGACGATAACAGTAATGAACGAAAAAATGTTTCCGAAAATCCAGAAGGTATGCGCCCGCAAACCTTTTATAAACCTGGAATGTTATTCTGCAAGACATTTGTGTGTCTGATTTGTAAATGCATTTTTGTTACTACCTCGTAAAACACAAAAGTCAGATTCTTGGGCCCCTCTAGAAAGAGATGAAACAGTGGTGGTTTTCGAGCTGACGGTTTCGCTATTGTGAAAACTGCGCTGTTCGCTTATAAGATATAGTTAAAAACAACTTATAGACTCTAATTTTACTGGATGGCAGGATCGCACCAAATGGCTCCGCGAAATTTAGACATCACCTTCAGGCAATGAGACAACTTCCTGCAAAGATAGCCGGAGGTAACATCCTTGTTCGCCTTCATGTACGGAGGCCAAAACATTTTAGAACAACTTTATATATAAGTAAAATCTACAAAGCGATGAATTCTGCTCTATTTTTATTATTAATATCTGTAAAATGTCACAGTTATTAATGCTCTCAACGTGCGTGCTACCCTATTCCAGTAAAAGGCGTGGCAACATTCAATTCAGAAAGGAATATATCCGGGTCAATAGGCATTATTATCAGCTTGGGTGGTTTTGTACAGGAAATGTTAGGTCAGCTACTCCGATTTCATCTTTGAATGAGGTGGCCTCGAGAACTGATGGAGAAATTCATTTGTTTTAGTTTAAAATTGATACGCTTAACTTTCCCTTTTGTATTTTTGGTAGACCTTATTTTTCCTTAAACGTTTCTCTATAAATTTTCGGTCTGGTAGTTTAGTGCAATTTCAGAAACGATGCGACAGGGCACCCACATAGTAAAAATCGTGCACTAAAAAGTTGCGGGTATTTTGATTGTGGTAAATACTTAAGGAAATTTGAAATATTTTGTGACTTTATGGCCATAATGTAAGAAGTCTGATTGTGTTGAGGGTTTACAGGGAGTATATATATATGGAATGGAACCGACAAAGACAAGGGAGACCGGAATGGCCATTTCTGGCTTATCAGCCGTCATCAGCCAGTATTTGTCGGTTCCATTCCATCATAATTCTACACGTCGCTATGCGACCGCCTGCGAGGGCTCTAGTCTGAGCTCCAGGGCACAATGGAACATGCATGTTCCTTAAGCAGATCGGTGAGCCCCACACTATCATATATATATATATATAGGGCAGAATTTTGAATCATTAACGTAGTGCATCGTTTTATTTGTATTATTAATATTCAGTCATGATAAAACTAAATGAACAGAGCATTAGAAAAAAAAACTTTATATTTGAATGACGATTGGGTGATTCGCCGGTGATTTTATCAGAGAAACAACCTGAAGCTATTTTTACTATTTCGCCAGGCAATTGATTCTCCGAGTTTGCATTAAATCTATAAAAAGTGATTGTTTTTATGACACAAGTGACTAAACTTGCCTTTAAATTGTCCTGTATAATCAAAACATTCAAAATGTCATTGGATTTCGGTTGATTAAATTGTGTTTAATGGGTGTTTGTATATGCACGTTGTTTAACATTGACAGGCCTGACGATTCAGCATTTGGTGCATAATAATTATTTTACATATAGGGAAATATCTGAAGAGATTAATCCTGTCGTTTTCTAAAGGCAAAAGAAGAAGAAGTGAAATATTTTACCATTTAGGTTGGCAATAATGCAAGGGTTAAAAATTTACATAAATTATATTTTATGGATAAGAAATTGTTTGTACTCGATTATTTCCACAATAAACGATGCCTGATAATTTTCATAAAAAAATCTACTCATTTTTTGAATCTTTTTAAGGAAAGACATATTCGCATAAATTCCAAACGGATTATTCAGCAAATTAGTTTTTACTGCCTAGTTCCATTTGTTTTTCTTATATTCATTCTGAATTCAATATCAGTATTCCATAAGGTATACAGTTTTCGTATCTCTTTATTTTTTCCTCCATGTGCCCCGTAAGCACGCTTCCTGTCTCAGCAAGCAATTACTGCTTTTAGTCGATCACTCCTTATTTTTTATTCACGCCTTTTCTCTTTATTCTAAATGCATGGACAATTTTCCAGCGCAAGAAAATGCTCAGCCTACAGGAAGTATGCGTCAAACGTTTTCCCCTGGGCACCTTAATGGCACGAACGTAGGGCTATTTAAGCCGTCTAAAACGTGAAAATGTGACAAAATCATGGAGAATGCGCTACAGTCAACCTAATTATACGGAAACCTAACTACGTTAGTAGACGCTGCGAGGGTAAATATTAAAACTGTAGCGATGACTTGTCCGGAACTGAGCGACCGTGAAAGTAGAAGAAGTCATAGTGCTTGAAGTTGTAGCCGGACGCATGGCATATGTAAGTGCCTTCCTTAACAACTAGAAATCATGACTAAATCTTACCCATTAAAGTTTTTTCTAAAATTTAACAATCCTTAAGTAAATTATTAACCAAGAAGTTTCAAGAGGTCATTTAAATTCAGGTGTTCTCTGCCACGAAGCCATTGCTTAGTTAACTTCACTGCGGCTTTCGTATGTTTAAAAGCCAGAATCTCTTTTACCTGTTTTGCTCATTAGGGTGGTCAATACTCATATATGCCTAAAAAGAAGTCGTCAGAGGGCCGTATTGGAATTAATAAGGCATTTTCTTCGTCTATATTGATAGTACGATGTACATTATCAAGTCTGAAAGAAGGACATAAATGAAAATGACCCTCAAATAGAGCATCATCTTTCTTTGCCTAAGGCACTTCGAACCGCATGGAGGAGAAATAACCCACTCTACATATTTACCCCAATTTTTGTCCCCATATCGTCTGAATGTCCTAAAAATAATACGTTGATCCTTTACCATTGAATCGTACTTCATGCGTTTTATTGGTTTCGCATACACATGTCGCCGATAGCAAATATGTAAGATTGCTTCTGGTTGTAATTTATGTCATTGACAACTGTTTTAAGGGACAAAATAAAACAGCGTAGTGGCAGCGATCTACAATCTTTTAAAATTAGCGATCGATAACAAGAAAGTATTGATGACGGAGTTGGAAACAACGTAAGTGATGCCAACATAATCTCCTACAGTCGTATAATTATAGCTTAAGCGACTGCTTACCTATGCAGAAAAATAGAAATTGACCTGTACTGGAATATTCTAATTGATCAGCATAATAAATTTGGTGGCATCCCGAGAAAATCTGATGTATTTTTAAAAAGGAAAAGATTCACAGCAGGTTCAGAAAAACGGTATTACTTGTACCGGATTTTATTTGGTTTTGCGGCTTGAACTAACTGGTAGCTTGTTTGAACCACTCGTTATGTGTATTTGAAATAAAAAGGATTTACCTATAACATGACATAGTTATTTAAGACTTTCGGTTGTTTTTAGTTTTAACTCAAGTAAACTCTACTCAGAGGTTGGGAAATTTTCGAAGCAAACATTATGCATAGTAAATACAACTGAAAGACGAAGTGATTAATGTCTACAAAAGAACAAGAAGTGAAAAGGTATGGGTCTACGTTTCGAGGCCGAATAAAACCTTTAATTCCCTTATTTATAACAACCTAGCTATTTCCTATCATGAAGCATTCGTTTTACGTTCTAACATGTGCAATCAAAAAGCTCTAATATTGCATAGTTGAGCTCTTCCCAGTGCTTATATCCTGCTTTCAAAATGAGGCTTTCTGTGGAAAGGTTTATCCTGTAGGGAGACCTCATGTTTTTTAGGCTGAAAAATTGCTTTAATTGTACAACAGACTGCTAAATTATGCTAAAGAATTAAAATCACGTAGCAACCTTTCCTAAACACTTACATTTTTATGAAGCCTAGATCTTAAGCACACGTGATTGAAACTTAAAACACGCTTTGCTGCACATAAAAATTCAAGAGTTTTTAAAGCCAAAATTCTGAAGAACTTACCATTAAGATAAGGGGCTTGACAAGTAAATGGAACACGGCAAATTATCTTAACGTCTCATTAAGCGGAAGCATTTTAGCCTACTTTGAGGAACCGTCAATTGGCAACAAAAAGTTACAGCTTCGAAATAAATAGACTTGGAGATTTAATGTAAATGACCGGATGGTATGTTCAGCTGCCCGTGATAGGCCGTTTTTAGATAAATTGGTTATTGCTATTGATATACTGCGTCCTGGACGCTGCCAATAGTGTGCGAAATCTGGAGTTTTTAAATTAAGAATTTCTAGGGCCAAGTAAACTTTACCATTTAAGGGCTTTAGATAATATTCCTTCGACAGAGATAGAATGGGCTGCGGTTGATATAACAGGTTACTTCAAACGGTTAATACGCCCACTCTCGTTAAAGACGGTTAACAGGCTCGAGAAAAGGATAGATAGAGTGAGATCGATCCCATTGTGACTTTTCCATTGGCAAAACCAGCGCACTTTCCGCTTGTAGATCTGCTACGCTTAAATCCATCACGACGCACTAAAAGCTGTGGCTTGGAACGCTGTCAGTCGATAAGATATTTGGGGCCTCCTTTAAACGACAGCCAGATAACAAAAACTTATTTATGTGATTTATTTAGCCATTGTTATTTCTCAGTTCGTATGTACCACGTTCTATACAAAATTTTCGATCATTTTAACCAGCTATGCCCACCGTATGTCGCATCATTTGGGGGCACAGGGACAGTGACCTGTGCGTGAATTGGTGACAATCGACCTGCGTTGCATTCGCCGCACGATTTCACCTCCTTAATACCATTTTAAAGCTAACTTCAATAAAATCAGGGGCCGGATCGGACGCAGTGGTGGCCAAAGCTAAATGGGTCATCTGTGCGTGCCACACATGCCTGTTTCATGTCCAATGAATCCGAAGTTAGAAGGCTATTTCGCGATCATGCGCTTCCATTCAATAAAGTCTGGAGTAAATATGTCCATAATAATAAAAGTCGAGCAAAACCTATCTGAACAGACAATCCTTTTGTGGTTTAATTGGAGAGAGGGTAAAAGAAAGCAATGAGGGTGATGAGGAGTCCTGTCAGGAAGGGAAGAGCGGGAAAAATTGCGTGCGATTAATCAAAATTGCAGCAGCAGGGTAAGAGCGGAGTTTGTATGAGGTTCTTCTTTGTACACAAGGCTGGCTTGCGCAAACTGATGGCAGCCACTTACCCTTTATCTGGCGGCTTCTGACCCCCTAGGTTAGATTGCTTCAGTAGGATCGTATAAATCACAGGAAGTGTTTTTTGGATTCCACACGATCCACGGCCTCAGCAACAGGTGCGCGAAATGTGCCTTTTAGGCTCCTTCCTTCGCCCATGTATGGGAGTGGTGTTCCGGTATTCTTTTAGATAGGCGCTGACTCGTGCGACCAAAGGAATAAATGCCCATTGAGGTGGGCTAAACTGGTAACTTTTCTTTGCCTTCTCCCCTTGAAAAAAGGTTAGTTGAGAAGATTGCCCTAATCCTTGCAGCAGGGATGGTTCGTGAAACAGTTCAGTCAAGGCGTCTTCATAAGATGTAACTTGCCGCGACCCTTGTCAAGGGAGCCTTTGTGTCAAAGTTGTCAGTTTTGCTAGTCAATTGATGAAATTCCTCATAATTAACCTGCGAGGATATCTATTCTTGCGAAGTTGGTCCTACATTCATCAAAGCAACTCCTACCTGCTGTCGTTGAAAAAGCTTTCAAGCCCTCTTAGCTAAAACACGGATTAGATCACGTTTTCTTATGGGGAAAACAAAGCTACTGTATTTGGTACATTGTACAGACCACGCTTTGTTCGGCTTGACACTTCATCGGACCCCACCATCTGGTCTGCCGTCACGATGGACTTTCAGAAAAGCAGATGAACTTACTGTTTCCTCCTCCAAAATGACCTTCATCGACGGATGTGCCCGATTTAGAGCACTTAAGTGGGTTTCTTTGTCGGTTGCTCCAGTGGTGATTACAAAGTATCATAAACGTAGCAACCACAATTTGTTTATTGCTTAGTTGAGATTTTTCCAGCTTTTAAGGACAACATTGGCTAAGAGATCTCCAAGAGGCGAACTCATAGCAAGGCTGTCTATGTGTCTATAACGTAGATCACACAAAGGGCAACACATTGTTGACCCATATCTCACCTGAGTGTGAGTGCCATAGAGGCCACATTAAAACGGAGCCATTAAAGTTTAATTCGCAGTCCTAAATATAAGACAGAGTTATCGCATCCGGTGGCAGTTCTCCACGCCATCTTATACGAGGCTAGTGTGCAGATAGCGGCCGCAGCGCGAGACTCGCCTCCCCTCCATTTTGTATGCATGCGCAGCTCGAATAACGCCCGGCCTACCCTTATCTGCCGCTCAAAACTTTCTAGAACTCTTTATAGAGCCACATGAACCAGACAGAAACATACCGTCTAATACCCAACCAATAGTCTTTTTCTTTTGAGAGTCCAGATATTATTGGGGGATGGGATGAGAAATCTTTTAGTTTCTGTACATGGATAATGACGGCCATATAGCAGGAACCTGCATTTTACTCATTTAATGCAAGCTCTGATTTTTATATCAGTTCAGTACTTTAGACCTAACAGTCCTAAAGAGTTTATTTAAATCTATTCGGTAATATTTTCTGGCCTCGGAATAAATATATACGTAAAGGAAATTCCATATAAGAATTTCCTTCGACAGGAATGATATATTAATGCAATTTGATGTTATCTAAATTCAACGAAAGTGGATCTTCTGCTTAAAGTCCTCTTTATTTCAGTTTCGTTTTTAGTCAAAATCCGGAAGGAGTAGTCTGTCCTGACGCAGGAAATAAGAAAATAAATCCTATCACGATAGTCATCGTCCTTTTATGGTTTTACTGAACAGCAAAGGCGGAAAGCGCGCTCTGCAAAACAAACCATTATAAACAACGAGTTCCGGCTGTACGTTAAAATTGCCTTTCATCGCATTAACTGAAGCCAAGTTGATACTTAAATTGCATAAACCTCGTTTACCAAACATTCAAAAAAAAATATATTTTAAATATGTTTAAGGTGTTTATCATTTCGCAATTTTGTACTTAGTATCTGCATGTATTTTTAACATTCTTCGATACTACTATCAGTTAGACTGCAGCCGTTTTGATTAGGACTGTGTGGAAGTTTCAAAAATAAAAATGAGTGACAAAGTAAAACTTAGCTGATATTTGAAAATAACATCATTTTTGTGACAGCAATTCAAAAATTGCAGTAAAAATGACTTTAATTTTACCTCGTCAAAATTCTCTTGATATACAAAGAACGGTGAATAGTATTCAAGCCTAGAAAATACGTTTAACTGGGTTGTAGTCTGCCAACGTCACCTTTTAAGTTATATAGGCTCCTGGAACTCAATAATTTATATTTTTAAATGATAGCGATTATACGCCGACGTAATGGTTTCTGGTTATTCTAGTTTTTTGAATTGTCATGCTAAAACCACACCTTTATCTTGATTTTAAATCCATAAAATGTAACCAAGTTCACATAGCAAATGTCCTTCTCAAAAGTAAGTTTTGATGACTTTTTTTTAAAAAAATATGCTGAAATATTTGACCACAGCAGAATTGCACAGGGCTTTTTATTCTTAAAAATAATTTGATACATTTGCCTTATGTAATTTTTGTCAAAGTGCTGAGGGGAATCATCGTGCCTTCGGTACATATGCGGATGTTTCTTTGCCACATCCAAGCACCGTTAAACTACTGGTGGATTTAAAATATTACACAGACCGATTTGAATCTGTTGCGGGAATTTTATCTACTTCAATTTTACATTTGCCATTCAAATCCAGTGTTTTTAAGAGCAGTTTAAAAATTAAGTAAATAGAGTCACCTGTTGTAGTATTTGACTCAAAATTTACCTCAAATAATGAAACGCTTGAATTCAAAATTTCTATTATCTGATATTTTTTTCTATCCTTACGTAAATAAGGATTAATCGCGTACCCCTGTTCAACTTTTGTATTAATAATGTTAAAAGTAAAATACGTGTGAAGCTCTTTAGCTTTAAGGCGAGAACGTGGAGTGAACCAAAAGCGTTAAGCCTGTACAACGCGTATTATAGTTGATCACAAGTGTCAAAAACGAGCATATAGCAATTCATGGTTGGTATGATCGTCTTTCAAATGTAAGTAAGAGATTAATGTGATTATCAATGCTATATCAATTTCAATCTTTCTTCTACTTATCCAGACTTTCAATGCAGTTTAGTTAATTGTTACTTGTTTTCTTCATTTCAAGCAATAAATCTAAACATGTTTCATTCTTCGATGTCGTTCTACATTCTGTAAACAATATGCGCTATCGTTTCTGATAGAATCCACAAAATGTTTCTAGATATCACAGGCATTTAAATATTCCCATTTTTCAGCAATACATGGAAACATTTATAACATACTATTTAAAACAATGAATACTTTTTGTTTAAAGTTGACTATATTACTCACATGATGTCAAAGCCCGAAGGGTGTCATACTTTTGTACATGAACCCAATATTTTCAGTCAAAATTTACTGCAGTTGCTTTTCCATCAAGTTTTATATTTCAGACTTACCACAAGGATAAATTTTGAAGCATGGAACCCAAAGGATTATCATCAAAGAAAATTGATTTTAGGCAACCGTAATCTTCCGAGGTAACGAAGTTTGATAAAGCTTATAATACAACATAATAACGCATTTTTATTTATTGTTTCCCGAATTAACAAAAAAGGAAAGATTTCTACAAGTGCACTCATCTCACCCCGTGATCATTCAAAAATAAGTCGAAATTTGATTGGCTGATGGCTAGTTATTTCTTACCGGCTGAAAATAAATAGAACTGTTAATATATATAGTCTTCCTAAGAAGGGACATCAACGGACCTTACTTCCAACTTACAGGTAACTGTGTCTCACGTGTCAACATAAATAGTAGTTAGCTTGCGTTATTATATTTTTAAAAAAATGATAAAAGGTAATATATACAGTTACTAAAGAGATTGATATATCAGCCGTCATAAGAATTTACTTTTTCCCGAACTTCTCTAGATTTCAGTCCCAAAAACAATTAAATACTCTCTATGCTGGCTGTAAGTAATCACTGAAAGTGTAGTTTCTAATACCACAAAAGGACATTTAATTGTAATACCTTCCAATTCAACCCAAGATGGACTTGTATATAAAAATGTTTTGCTCCAAATCCGTAAGATATTCGTTTGAAATTTTTACAACCAGGTACGCAACGTGTGTTAACGATTGGGTTCAATAAGTAAACTTAATTTATTGGACCAAACATTTGACAGCCTTTCTGTTTACACTTTTTAGTTGAATCAGAAGCACGAGTATGCAGCTAAGAATATCTGTGACCATTGTTGGAATGCTGTTAGTCTCCTGCCTTGTCTGCTCTACACTGTCAATGAAGGCACCGGTGAGTTCAAAGTAATTTTATCATCTATGCCAGTACATTTATGTCCAAAAGCCATAGAACTAAATGAATTTTTCAGCTTTTTTAAAACATGTTACCTTCTTGCCAAAACTAACCCTTTGGAAACGTTTATCTTTTAAGCGCAGTACTGCTTTTCATCCCAATACGAAGATGCAGAGATGAAGTTAAAAAATCCACAATTAAGTTTAAGACAAAAAGTCTATTGTGCGTAAAGATAATTGGCAGATTTGTAATCGGAGTTAGTTTTCGAGTTCATTTTAACAGTGCGCTTAACACATTTGTAATAAACTCGGAAGCCCCTGTGAGATTCAAATTTCTGACAGCGAGGGGAAGCATTTTAAACGGCCAACGCTCGAGACCCTTGAACTAGAAAGCTTCGTACGGGCGCCGTGAATTAAACCACCATTATGTCAAGTAACACCCAAACTACTGTAAGATATATAATGTACCATTCCTGATACAGTTTGCAATTTGTTTATAAGTGCAGCCATATCTTTGAAGCTAGAAACCACCGGATGACAACCAGCCTCAATGGGCTTAATGGGTGCTTGGCAGAATTGTGATAATTCATTGGAACGTATTATGAGAACATCTGCGGTCCCCTAGGTTTTTATAATTGGATCAACTACATATATAGGTACATCCACTTGAGAACCAGCGTATATTTATTGGCTTTTTTTGCTCCTTATTTATCGTATGTACCGAAAACGAATGCTTGTATAACCCCTGTTAGTTGTCATAGTGTATTGCGACGAAGCATAGTTTGTTTGCATATATGAAATTGGTAATATGATACACCAATATTTGGCTTTCATAAACATTAAGTATGCATTTTACGATTGACTAAATTTGTGTATCCATCTTATAATTGCCCTCATTTTATAATATTCTTATCGGTAATCGACGGCACATGGTACAGAGTTTCCAGGCGTATTTAATAAATGTGTTGTTTCGTTTACTTTTGCAGGAACTTAAAAGTATTTGCGAATTGATGCCCTACATGTTTTTAGCTGTTGCTGTGTTATTTCTTATTCACACTAGACGTTTTTTTGGAAAATGAAAGTATTTTATTAAAATGATGACTAAATTATTAAGTACCTACCCATAAATATAGGCTCATATCGTGACTTTATACTGACTCATCCACTCTACAATATTTTTTAGGTTAATTGATATGATTGCATCATCGTTATTCAACACTAAAAATGATATTTCGTTTAGAGATGCTTCGAATCCGACGAGGAGGTCATCAACTACGTACTGCAGAGAGTGTTTCAATGTGTCAACAATTCTGACAATAAATGTATGAACCAGTTAATGAAGCGAGCAACTCTTTCCTACTTCAAAAGAAATTTTATCCTACCGGATCAAGCAGAGGATCATGAGAGACGGGAACCTCGCGCAACGCTCGCTTACTTTTAATGTTTGTTGCGCCAAATAGAAACATAAAATATTAATACAAACAACCGCAGTTTATTCCTATATCGTAAAATTGTCTGGTTATTGAAATATATGACTTGTACAAAACAGTAAATCGGAAACCAGTGAAATAAATGTTACAATATACATACAAAATGCCAGTTTCCTTTATGTATTATCGGAGTGAACATTTTTAACAAAGTCATCGTAAAATATTTCCCTTAGTTTACAAGTTCTGTGTGGCAATGAAATCATCCTATATAGTCAGGAATTTCAAATCATCGGTTTCCCAAAACATTTTGTTCTATTGGTAGTGAAATTAATTGCCTAATGTAACCATCCTTTAATCTAACTAAGTAGATAGTTACTTCATCAACATTATTATAGATTTAAACTAAAATATGCCTTATCAACAACAAAATGTTTATAAGGAATATTCATGGCAACGGATTTTCAATTCGGCAAGTGTGGAAAAATTATAGAATCTCTTATTCGATAAGTTTACCTGTGGACACAACGTAAACTTCAAATTTTACCGGTATTTCAGCATACCAGATAAAAGTATCATAACAAAACCAATAAACCGTGTTAACCACATGTCTAAAAAACAATTCTGTAAACAATAACAAAAA
This sequence comes from Schistocephalus solidus, assembly GCA_017591395.1. Classification (NCBI taxonomy): domain Eukaryota; kingdom Metazoa; phylum Platyhelminthes; class Cestoda; order Diphyllobothriidea; family Diphyllobothriidae; genus Schistocephalus; species Schistocephalus solidus. The sequence continues at coordinate 189,140 of WEDG01000341.1, read as the reverse complement.
CCAACAATTTTTTTGAAGGATTCATATTCATTTACTTTGATACATTAGGTTTGCACGAAATATTGTCCGTTTAGGTAGCTCAAATGGGAATTATAAAGTCGCATTTTAATATTCTGCCTCAACTAAAAATGCTATTTCTACTTAAAATTATGAGACCACCTACTTAAGGATCAAGATTTTAAAATATGGAACAGCGATTGGTTTTTAAACACCTACTCTTATACCAGTCTATACAACGTGGGTGATAATTATATTACACAGAAAAACAACCTCTAAGTTTGTGTAGTTACTTTTAATTCTAGAGCTGTTTTGCAAAATACCTTTCGTCTTGATCAAAATTTTAAAAGTTCGCCCCATGTTAACTTCTTTTTAATAAAACCTACCTGTTGTGATAACCATCATATTAGATGCGCATGGACGTCACATCACTTTAAATAAATGAAAGGCTAGCCTTTTAAGACTTATCATAATTATATAGAAATATGTCGTGTATTAAGACTGTTTTAAGTTTGTATGCCGAATTTAAAATGTAGACATTTAAGTTTACCTACGTCTATTACATGTTTCCAGTGGTCACAAGTTTCCATAGACGGGTTAACTTCATTTTCATATGATGTAGGAGAGGTACTCTCCAACCTTGCTGCAACCCTCTAAGACTGAGTGAAATTCTCAACTTCGGTAACATCAGGCCCACTTACACAACTTAATTACGTTAAAATCCCAGGCACTCCTGGTTTTTAATTAATGTGATGACTGTTTGAGGCAACTTAACTGGTTGCAGTTGTTTCTGACATTTTCATTTTGGCAGTGTTACTTTTTGTAAAGTTAAAATTATGGAAACTTTAAAGGAAAGGTTTTGGATGATTAGTTCTAATCCAATAAAAAAGTTATATTTTTTAGGGTTTCCGAAAGAGGAAAGCAAATCTTATTTAACATTTTACTTTTTATTAATTTTTGCGTCCTCAAGATAATATTTTGTTACCGTACTTGATCGTATCTAAGCCACTTTACCGCAATCCTCCGCTGGTACCATGTGAAATCCCCTGCCCAACATTGAATAATATACTGTAAAATTGAAGGTATTATTTACTTATGCGATACTCCGACACCTTTAACACACGGCGCTTTTAGTTGAGCATAGCGTTCAACTGAAATCGTTCGTGGTCATTTATCTGGACAGTATACTTTTTTAACCGTTTTTGGTCTCCGTCATCATAACTTCGACGTCATAAGTTAGAAAATCGAAATAACATCATGTTGGCTGGCGAAGGAAATCTCCAAATAAGATGTTTTTCGAAATGATGCAATTCTTCAAAGCGTTATAGCATAATAATCCAAGTTGATCATTGGAATTCAAAAACGTTCTTTAATATTGTTGAATAACTAACACTTTTCGTTCTGGGACAAGGTAGAGACTTTGCAGATTAGTGGCCAAGGAATTTTGAGGAAATATAACTAAATACAGGACGGATTTCAAGTCGTTCTCCTGAAATTAAATATCTTGAAAAATTAATAAGCAGCAAGGATGAGGAAAATAAGGTGATAGCCCAAAACATATATCTGTTTTCGTAATGATCATTATAATCTAGTATCATATCATATCATAATATCTGTCCTACGGACGGTATTTATGAGTAAATACAAACCGCATAAGTCGCTAGGTAACCTTGGTAGCCTTACGCGGTGAAAAAAGTTTCTTTTCCGTCTTTAAAATCCCCTCACTGAGCAAAAAACTGCCATCGGCTGGGATGATCCACATTATTTATTCTTGTGTCCTACTTGAAGGTGGCGCCATCGTTTCAGTTGATGTCTGTTAAATTACATGTGTGGTCATTAGCAGTCATTCTCGGGAAATCGTCGCGGCTCGATGTGCCATTATTTAGACTATTAATCGTCACGTAAGTCCACATAGACTCTTAAAAGGTATAAAAAGAAGATTTCAACCGTTCCCGTCAAACAAATATTTCATTGCAAGAATAACATCGATGCTATTTCTTAATCTCAAGCCTTTAGCTTTGCATCCAGCCTAACTCCTCATTATTGGTCTTTTTATTTAGGTTTGTCCAGTGTACAGTAACTTTGACATCTTTATGTTTAACTGTCCTATAAGGCCACATTTAAATGACCTCCTAGGATATGAGATCACGTGTTCGATACAATTTAGACTAAGAATTTCACGGGACTATACATCACAGTAGTAAACTGCCAATTTCCCTTTGGATTCCTACACTCGAAATCCGTGGTTATTCAGATCTATACTCGATTCACAAAACAATTGTTTTAAAAATCGCTGGTGCTTAACATACAATCTATGACATACAAATAATGTATCACACATTAACAAGCACAGTTCTTTGTGCCTTCGAATAGAAAATCAAGCACCGGCTGAATACCCATAAGTACTCAGCCTACCTTTAGGGTATTTTATAAAACGATAAAAGTTGGCCTTTAAGGCAGGCTTTATAGATACATAGAATATTCTCATGTAGTAGGTAAATTCATAATTCAGTGGCCAACGCCGACTTTCCCCTCTCCCAGTCCAAATTATTTCCGCACGCCAATGTTGCCATCAGGTGGCGTGAGAACGATGATCATATGCATACACTCTCTCCACTCTTATAATTTTTTTCTTGCCGCAACTTTCTAGTCCTGATGGTGAATTACTGAAAAGACCTGTTTACCAAATTTACATTTTCAAGGTTAACATGGAAAAATCCGCAGAACTAAAATCCGTAATAGTAGGATTTTGTTAATCTTTTTTTGCATCTCATTAGCAACGATAGTGTGGCCTGTTCGAAAAAGTGCAATAATTTCAAAACTACACGCAAGAGTGACAAATAATAGTTTTGATGTACACTGATTGGATTTTAGAGACGTTTTCTTGTGAACAATTAATTTTATAAAAAGCTTTGAAGTATGTGCTTTTCTGCACGCGGTAATACATAGAGTGAGTTTGATCTAAATTGTGAAACCAAAATCACTTTAAAACCTGTTTTACTGAATTGTTTTACACGCAAAGAAAGTCAGTATACAAAAGAAAACAAAATAGTTTATAAATTTTATTTTAAAGAAATGTGTTTAAGGCAAATCTCTGTCTAATGCATAATGTCAGCATTATCACTAATCAAGTGATCATCAAGTATAAATATACCGTCCAAAGCTAAGTGAATAAGATAAGAATATTGCCAGCGATGTTTTAGAAATAACACTTTAACCAAATAAACACAATATCTATTGGAAACACTAACAATATTTAGTTGATAATATTTGCACTTAGAACTCATAGATGGCTGAAAAGGATTCTTATTGAAAATAGACTTGCACCCCGTACATTCAAATCCTCTGTTTTCATTTACCTTGATGTTGAACGGCTGGCCAAAATCTCATTCCTGCTGCTTTTTAACGTTTTGGTTTCAGTAATTTCTATTTCGAAAAAAATCTATGCTAGAAACAGAAATGGAGAAAAAGTAAAATTCATAAAACAAACTCCCCAGGAATATGTATTTCCAGTGATTTTGGACACATCTTAGGTGAAGGAGCTGATAATTATGAAAAGATTGCAGCAGTCATTCGGAAGAGTCTTCATCAAACTGTTTTGTTTCGCGCACTATTAAGAACACTTTTACGCGGAGAGACGAAAAGCTTTTAAGTCTAATATCTGCCTCTTAGCGTTTTCGGATGCATCAACACTATCGTTAAAAAATGATGCATGTGATTGACATGGCATTTGAAATGAGCAAAACACATCAATACATTAGCGGAAGAAAACCAAAACAAATAGCGTTTTGCAAAATTAGCAAAATGTGTCATTTGTGTAAAAAGGGTTTTCAGTTTTTAAAGTTAGTAATTGTAGAAAATATATTTGGGATTTATTTAATAGCTTCATTAGCGATTTTTGGTACGTTAACCATCTGGAACGCGGCAAAATTTCAAAGCTTCTTCACGAGAAAGGGAACTATCAGAGAATTACGGTATTTCTTTTTTTATCTTGATCATGAACCCAGTGGGTGTCGGTTCAAAAATATAAATTAAGACTGCCTGGCATTATGATTACCCTAGGTATTGCGAAGAATCAGAAAAGTAAAACAATAGTTTCCGCAGGGGAATATCAAGTCTACCTCAATGACATCCATTCTCAAGGGGAAAATATTTTAAGATATATGTACCAAACTTCACTTTCCTATTTTTGGTGCATATTGTCACTTACAAATTAACATTCAGATAACAAAATTTTCTACTTCTATTTTTTATTAATTCTTTTTAAACGATGCAAATACAGGTAAGAAATTAATACTTCTTTTCTTTTTAAATGTCTTAAGTTATAATGGTCTAACCTGAACTTTACGGTCTGTCATTTATTCATTTATTTTTCAAAAATTAAGCATACATATTTCACTGATTTACAGGAAACGTAGTCAACTTGGCTTTAAATGATACGCATCACTTTATTTTATTAAAATTATGTCGCTCTATTAGAAGAAATTAGGTCTTTCAAACATCGAACGTAAATATGCAAAATTAGACTTTGAGGTGAAAAAATATTTCATCGCAGCCATATTATGAGTTTTGCAATGGGTTTATAAGCGCAGCCATATCTTGGAAACGCGATTTTACCCTCATTTGAGGTAGCTTTTTTGTGGCAATAAGAAATCGCATTGGGTAACCTGATCATTTATGCGAGCACCAACAAACTGAGTACTGCTTAGCTACAGCTGTTATTTTAAAGCCAAGGGTATTTACCCACAGATCAATGAAACATCTTAAGTCTTACTTAACAGCTTTGCCCATCAGAAAATCCTATTTTTGTATGAAATGCAAATATTTACATTCAACAAATTTTAAGTGGGACGTACAGTTCATGTAAGAGCTTACACGAAAGCCCTTTTTACAAAAGCTAAATTATTTTTTTAAACTGCGGTTTTAAATAAACCTCGCATCATTCTGTTAGAAATGACTACTTTGACCTCTATGTAGGCTTCTGACTGACTTTGATTTAATGCGTTTCCCGAAAATCCTCTTAAGTTTTCCCGTACAACTCGCAAAAGTACAAATGAGCAGCATTTCTTTTGACAATCGAGTTTCCTGAAGATTGATTGCGATGTTTTTTATCCTGATATAGAAGGTTTTCCTTCAGCTGGAATTAGTAAACTTCTTCTAAGGCGTTTTATTCCACCCATCATTTTAGAGCAAAGAGATCAAATACCATTATACGCACTGACCTTGCGTTCTGCAGTTTACAAAATTTTAGAACAGTGCAGTAACTTGCGAACAATTTCTTGGACGAAACGTCACATTTTTCCGTGGACTTGAAATTTCCTTTCTAGGTGCATGCTGTATCCATCAAATATAGTATGTATTAACTCACGTCCTACGTTGTGTTCAATGCAAAGCTGTGCTTTTCGAACCACTCTTTAATTGCAAAACATTATCCTAAACCTTGGCAAAATTAACAACGTGTCGGAATCCTAAACAAAAAACCTCAACAATTTTCATTGGTCCTTTTGGTTTCATGTGGAGAATTTGATGGTTGTCATAACAGTAAAACAGCCCGCAGTTATGAGCGTTTACATACGCATCTGTATTATTTAAAAAGACAAATAAACATTTATCTTAGTTAATGGAATAAACAGATACTGGCCCCGTTTTGGCAAAAATGAATTGGTACGTTGATGCCCAAGACGTGGAAGCATAAATGTTTCATTTTTTATGGCCAAATACATCGAATAAATAATGAGATTCGTGCCGTATTTTTGTGAACTCCCCAGTGGGTGGTGAATTTGCAAACGTCTTGAAACAACTGAAGTCTTCGTTCACATAGAAGAATTCAGCAGATTACTCCGCGTTACGTGTAATAACCGTATGGTTTATCACACTGCATTATGCATAAGATACAAATTTCGTTCTCTTTAGCGTTGGAAAGCAGATTTCAAGATGAAGAAATGTGTATGTTTAGATTGTCAATTAAACCGAGACCATTTATTTAGGCCGTCTTTGGGGGAAAATAGTGACTTCACAGACAGAAATGTAGGCTGTGAATAACCTTTCCGTCGAAAAATATTGTACCATGTGGTCTACCTCGGAATAATTACGGCGGTATCTGTGAGCTACGCTACAATATTCAATATTTTTCTTTTCATTACTGTTATGATAAGTCTATTATTAATAAATGCGACTAAAGGAGTAGAATTTCTCAGCGAGTCGGAAAAGTGCAAAAATGAGGTATTCAGGCTTATAAAGTTGTTGAACGCTGATATGTGCTTTGCTTTAATATGGGTAGAGATTTTTAAAAAGCCTTTAATTTTCTTTTGCTCAAGCTCTACGGTTGTTTGTTCTATCTTATAAAATGGAATAGGAGGACATAAGCGCCAGCAGATGGTTTTGCAAAAGTTATAAATCCTTCCTCCTTTTTAGTTTTCTGGTCAAAGCAGTTTGAAGCAAATACCTCTGCTTTTTAGATTAATTATCTTCAAGCCCAATCAGGACGATGTCCTCAGAGAATTTTTCATTGTCTCGAGAAACCGAATTGTTTAAAATACATTGATGTGTATTCATTTAGCAGGAGTATTTCGGAGGATGAAATGATAACCATTGTTTATCCTATGAATGGCATTTAAAGAATTTTTACATTAAAATTTAAACGTGTGTTTTTAGTATAATTGGAAACAGTTATCCTATTAAGCATATGACTTCCAATAAGCAAGAGCATTTAAAATCATTTTCAAGACAAATTAATGAAGTACTTACCAGTACATGAAGGCATTTTTCAGTGAGGTGCTACAGCTGTCCTGAGTGCTACTTACTAGGTCTAATCGAAGACCTTTCAGGAATACTTAGGACAGTAGTTTGTTCTTTACTCAACTTTAGCATAAGTAAATGAAGAATAAATGGGGTTAAGGGTCCTGGTAAGGTTTGGTTGAACTACCTTTTAAAACTGCTGCCTTTATTAACTGAAACTGGTTACAAACGGGGAAGCGAAATACGTATGAAGAAAGCAGTGTCGTGCCAATGTGGTGTTTTGGTATTTTGGTAGACTTTTTAACATTAATCTTTTTGGAATATTATTTGGCGCCCTTTAAATGACAACTGGTTAATGCTTGTCGAGAACGTGTGCGTTGGATGGTATAGTTGGATGGTAAAAGTGCCAGCATGAAGGCTATTTATTTGATGTCTAGGATGATCAAAGGCATTGAACATAATTCCTTATCAATTACTCTGCAGATTTCAGGTGGTAAATCTTCCGCTATCTCGACTCCATTCATGAATTCCTGTAATTTAAAGTTTCCCTAAGTCAGGCGCTTATCAAAATGGTCCCGCTACCCCGATTTCATCAATTGACCTCTTTCCGTGTTTCGCTTATGGCAGCCGGCGCAACACACAGGCGTTAATCCATGGGCCGATTCCACAGCGCAGTCCCATTGGCAGCCCATTGGCCGGAAGAACTACCGGTCTACATAAACTGTGCTGCCTAACAGGCCTACACACATGCAGCGGCACAATGTGGCCTCGTCTGCAACTCGTCATTCTTATCTGTATTCTTGTCTGTTGTTTGGTCTCCTTGGCACTCCTTGTGGTTCTCTGTAATGTTGGGTTAGACTCAGGCCCCAAAAAACTTCTCCAGGTACCTGCTGCACTTCCACACCATGACTTAGCTTGGCTTGCATGGAAGAACCGACTAAATATCTCCTTTTATACAATTGAGGAAGAGTTTTATCGTCATGGCGTGTGGCGTAAAAATATGGAGTATATTAGACAGCACAATGCAAAATATGCAGCCGGTGCATACCGAATGCGCGAGAATCAGTTCACCCACATGGAGCACTGGGAGTTTGTGGAACGACATCTCCGCAGTCGCGTTGAAGATGCCAATGAATTTTCGGATTATGTGTTTTCTGAAGGAAATGAAACATTGGCCTTGGATGACGCCTATGCACACGGAAACTGCAGCAGCACATCTATGGACTGGAGGAGTCTATCTTCCGGTAGTACGATAAAGAATCAGGTGAGTGGAAGAAAAAGAATATTATTGTAGGCGTTTATATGTGAGCAACAGGCTTTACAACTTGTGAGTGGAAATTAAGGTAGTGTTATGAAAGCTAGCCACGCATGCGGACGTACTTACTTATTTATTGTCAGTCTTTTGAACTAGGTATGGGAACAGACTTGAAGGAAATAAAAATATCTGCAAGCCATTACACATAAAATGGTTCCTTTGACTTAGAAATACGATAATAAACTTAGCATAGAACATTATTTATGAGGAAAGTTTCGGGATAGCTGGTGAAGTTGATTAAACGTTGTGTGGTCACAAGCAGTAGGTGCACAGCTTTCAAACGTCCAAAGATCGGTTCCCGTAGCTGTACTTAGTTAGAAATTATTATCTAGGCAGGGTCAAAACCAGAAATTATAGATGTGGCATAAACCGTCTTATGTTTCTCTGAATGAAAACCACATAATTTTTCTTCCATAGCTGATAGGATTGATGATGTACACTGGTAACCACATGATATTACTACTTGTTTGTATTGTGAACGTGACCACGAGGTAGGTGTTCCAACTGTTAGTAAGTGGTTATTCGACGCAAGATAAACACATTTCCAATAACAAGGAAATGCTGCAAACAGATAATCCTAAAATAAAACTGCCAGACGAAAACCCACTAGTATCCCTTTGAAGTCTGAAAACGCTTGAAGCTCTAAGAAGATGCAGCCTTATTACTCAAAAGTAAATTATTACAAAGAGTTTGGATTGAAAATATCCTGGACACGGTGTTTACTAAATTCATCGCATCTTCTGCAGTTCCTGTAGCAACTATACCGTTGGTTAATCACAATTTGACATTAATTTCACAAAGCAATATGCACTTTGTGAAAAGTGATCAAAACTTTGAAAAATTGGAACGCTACTTGCCAATTAGGAGGTTTTTTTCATAAAGTAAAAGTACGATTTGGTGGCTTTTTAAACGAATTCCCAGATTAGCCCACATTTGGGATCATGAAGCTTTGCCAACGTCTCTTAACTGAAAAATTCTTTTGTAGAAGAAATATGGCCAACTACGTCGAGTGCATCCACCTCACGAAACTTAAGGTGAATTTCGAAAAAAGTGTGTTTTATCGATTACAGTTAAAGAATTTTTAGAGTCTGTTGGTGCTAAATGCATGCGCAAAAAATACTCCTAGGCGATTGCAGAGTGATTTCTAAGGCGTTAATATTTATATTTAAAAAATGAAGTTTTATTTTCCGTTTATTCAAAGTTTTTATTGCAAACGTATACTTCCCACTGTTTGAACAAGTCACCGAATTAGTTAATTGGTGGTTTTCAAGTATTGCGCTTCCTTATAAGAAGCGAGTATTTTAGGTTCGACTAAAGTACGAAGATACATTTGCATATCAATGCCGGCTGAAAACGGGCTTTCTGGCATTTGAACCAAAAATAAATAAGTGTCACTTCAGGACAGGCTAGGGATAACTGAGCATAAGCTGTTGCATACAGCAATCAATATGAGAAGTGCATAACTTTTGAACCACGAAGGCTAATCAGAAAAAATGCAAAATGCTATTTCCCCGCGCGGCTTGAAAAGCGACTTAGACATTTAAATAAAGTTAAGTGGTTAAATACGAGCTTATAGTATTTTTCATTAGTAGAAATAAGGAAGTCCTTTCTTCGGTATCGGTTAAGCCTTTGCCATTTTGCTGAGACGTACACTCACCAGGGTATATGATAGAATGGAATGTAGCAGTCGAAGAAGCGTATTAGATCATTTCGGCTTCCTCGTGATGTTGGAAGACTGACAGTTTCAATTCAATATTGAGCGTTAGTCAGTTTGTTTGTTGACACTTTATGCAAACCTCAGTCATCTAAAATGACCAAGAGTCTGTGTTTCCTTAACTTTTCCAAAGAACGAATATAAAACAAAAATTTGTTTCTTCGAGTTGACCGAATATACATATACCAGTGGAAGTGAGGAGCTTTCTCAAAGAAAAGACTCCAGAATGGATTGAAGTTTAATATATTAAAACAATATTTAGAACAACTAGGCCTCCAAGTAACAGGACACTGGCCTGACGTTTATCTCCACCTCGGTCAAAAAGGGACTTAAATTATAATGCATCTTGTTATCAAATTTCCTTTCTTCTCGTAGTAAATTACCTGTCATACTCACTGTAATATCTACAAAATGAAAGTCTTAGTATGATTTGATCCCTTTTGGTGGAAGTAATGGCTACTCTGTCTTAATTCTCTGTATTATAAGGTTAAAGTTAGCGGTGTTTTCCATATCTGTTCTGTGCTCCATTTTTGATTGGCTTACGGAAAATGCATTGTCCATTTTGCCATAAATTAGTGGTTCTGTCTGTAGTATCTTTTGTTTAGATGAGTTTCTGATTTTTCTGAAAGAACAGCAGCATATTCGCTTCAAACTCGAACCTTAACATCAGAACTAGAATATTAGTATGATAATCTAATTATCACAAACTATTGTTTCAACTAAAAGGCTATCAAGGGGCAGCCATGGTGGCGTACTGGTGATGAGAGAGACTTAAGAGCACTCTCTGTTCCAGCATCCACTTGGTTCCAAATGGCAAGACAAGGTTCAGCTGACTAAATATCAGCAGGGCTGTAATGACCGAAGAATTTTAACAGCTTATTTTAACGTGTACCTCTGTGCAGGACTGCACAGAGAGATATCTACTCTCACAACATCGGGATTATCATAAAGTTCACATGAAAATGAAACCATTATGGCTCTGCTGCTCATTTCGTATTCTACTTACGTTATCGCATTATTCAACTAAATTCTTAATGCGAACAACCTGCGCAAAGTCATGTTTTAAAAATATTTCCTTCTGGTTATAGTGAGCATATTATGTAGGTACTTCGAAATAAATATACTTTATGAGCTGTTTCCGCTGAGTCAAGGCGACTATGGATTAATGAGGTCAGACCTAGTGGCTTTACGTGAGACTGCCGAAAACCTCCCACACGCATGTGCAAGAGCAGTTAAGTCCTTGTGTGGATTTTGCTCAGGCTGACTAAAAGTAATCAGGTTATTGTTAGTTATCATTCAACGATTCAGGCCATATGAGGACGAATAAACTTAAGAATGATTCGGGCTTATCATCCAAATTTAGGGACAATTTCGTATAAAACGTCAGTTTTTTGGATGTAGAGCCTTCATTGGTTTCTCATCCGGCGGTAGAATTATTTATATTTCATTTTAATATTGAAAACACAAGAGAGCTGAGGAGGGTTAAAGGACTCGAAAGGCAGAAAATGCTTTCAAATATTGCATTGGAGATTAAATATCCAATCAAGCCTAGAGGTAGGTAGCATTGAGCTAATAGAAAAACATATGGATAATGTGATCTACACGACATCTGACAGTCTATCATAAGTTTTTGTATTTATTTCCTTTCAGAAAAATTCTTGTTTTGGCTCTTTTCAGTTTCTTATATTAAATTGCTTATTTAAACGACTTAAGAGTTAAACCTGTTCTTAATGAGCATGCTATCGAACGCCTGGCGATAAATACAGCTAATATTTGTCCTTGAGCGACTTGAATTGTGTGACCTGGATGTAAAAAAATGTTTTTTATTCAGGGAATAAAGAAACTCCGTAGTGAAAATGTCATTGCATTTAGTAAAGTAAAGGGCAATATCAAATGTCTTCTTTAAAGGATTATTTGGCAACTTAGATTTAGAAGGCAATTTCAACATGTGTACAAAATTCGAGGAGGTTTTGACTCATCTGAACAGGTAAAAATGGAATGACTGGGTTGTTAGACGTGCACATTAAAAAATAACCGATTGTCGGATGGACAGGGAGTTGATATCAAAACCGTAATCGATGAATCCTTTTGTGCAATTATTCTGCTATGAATCACACGTTGTATTTCTGTTATTAAGCATCGGACCCCGATACCAGTGGCATCAACAGAAAGTAATTTCGCATGCATGGATGCAGTTTATTTAGGCTGATGGTGGACGCCAGCGTTTTGGCTGGTAGGCACTTTCGCGGTATTTTTGTCTGGTATTTCTGTGGGATTCTGTACATTACCAAAAACGGTACATTTATGGGTTTTTGACTGTCCTTGGTTCTTCATTTTGTTTTAGCGTGTACTCAATTTTTTTCTTGTAAACTTCTTAGCCATGGCCGAAATTCCCGACCGCTTAATAATGAGCTACAAACGTGCGATGGTCTCGGTTTCACTTTTTGATGATAATCACACAAAATCAAATGCACTTTCATAGAGCCTCGAAAGGGGAAATTTTATTTTGCAAAAATTAAGCAGATTACCATCAGCACAGGGAGGGTGAAAAAGTTGCCGATCCAGGTGTTACTGTGTGCCCGGGAAGCATTTGAGAAGAAGGATTTCATGCTGTCTCTGATGATGGGTTTGAGCGTGAATCCAAAACTTCAAATACATAAATGGTGCCATCCTTGCACATATTGTTGTCACCGCGCATAGTGTGAACCGCAGCGAAGCTTTCTGTGTAATTTATAAGATTCCACCAAACTACCCCAAGCCACTGGGTCAACGTCTACTAGCAGCAGCGGAAGCGACTGCCATAAGGTTGAAGAAGCCGGTCTTGTGCGCACAAAAGAACCTCGTATAAGCTCAGCGCTTAGCTTGGTCAACGGTTACTTAACTGCATGCATTCCCCACGCCATCTCTGTCCTCCCCTCCCCCTAGAAAGGCTCTACCAAACACTCACTGCCGCCTATCACACCCTTTCTTATCATCCTTCCCCTATGCACACCTCACAAAACATCCACACAAACGGACCAACATTATCGATTTCATGTTTTAAATTTCTACTATGTTCCAACATTTCCCCTATAACTGTACTGGTCTGAAGAGAACTTATCGAAAGTAGCGCGTATGCTCACCAAATCGTCTTTCAAATCTTTGAATGGAAATTTTCGCAACTTTAAATTCCTTGTCTCAGCGATCGCGTCTACTTTTTTTCAGGTGTTACAAGGTCTTTCTTCAGCGATGCACACGTGTTCAGTGTGGTGGCCGATATCGTCTTCCAGTCGAGTCTTTTTGTCCTTAGCTCAAGCTCAAACAAACGGACAAATTGGCCGACTGGTTAAATTAGCTTTACGACACATATGCATCAATACATGAGTAATCCGATAAACTAATCGAATTTGAACAAACCGTAAACTTGCATACTTCGGAGCAGTCCCCTCGGGATGAAGTCCACGCGTACGTGCGGCAGTTTCAGCTAATTCAAGAGGATTTACCGGAAGCTTGGCTGGAAATTTTAGAGCCAAAAAGCTAGTCCTTTTCGACTTGTTTAACTTCCTTTACTAAGAGGAGCATCTGCGTTTGTATGCAAGGATGCAGTTGACCAGGGTCTGAGTTAAATATGTTTGTTTCACTACAGGTGTCATCACTACAATTTGTGATCAATATATAACAAAAAATGTAGTTTTAGGAATCTCAAAAGGATTGATCGTAAAAATAGTTGCTAGAAGGAATTCAAGATTGTCCGAATTCTTACCTTATTTCTTTAATTTGGACGATACTCCTTGCATTCACAGGACGAACTTACATAAGAGGAATTAATTTCTGCTCTGGTAACTCTTATGCCCTAAACAACCAGGTGGTGTATTTATAGTTAGATTTAACCATAAACTGATGTTCTTGGAATGGAATGAGCCGAAATTAACGTTACCCGCCTTGCCATATAAAGGTCAGTCAATTTTCAGCTGAGGCATACTGGTGCAAAAATGTACTATTTTACTCTCTTTTTCCTGCTGAACAAAACAAGAAAACAGGAAAGTAACTCCAGCTGCACCGGCCAATTTGCCAGCATTGAATGTATATCTGAGGAATCGCCGCAATGATTGCTTGTCCAAAACACAACCTCGTTTCTCAGACACACGCATTTGGTGGAAAAAAATAAACTTGCATTCTAACAGACAGCCACACTATGGCCAACGGTCTGCACCCAAGATTTATGGTTTGCGAACTTCTTCGGCAGTTATAAGGTCATAAGGACTTCGGAAGTGAGCGTGGCTAAGAAATAAACAATTTTTACTGCTGTTTAGATCACAAATTGATTATATAAACCAGCCAGTCGAACCGAGGTGGTGGGTGCCTAAAAGTTCAGCCAATCGTGTGTCTAGCTCTGTTACTTTTGACTGACAACGAGGCCATGACTTAAACCTAATGATCTATTTCCAAGCTCATGCCACTGTGCGCTACGGGGGCATCCAGTGAACCTTACACAGTTTTTAGGCAAACGAGTGAAAGTAGAACAATGTTTTATCATCTACCACTCACACTTTGATAAATCGTTCCCATTAGTTTAAGTTAGCGTTCTTAGTTAGTTAATGTTTATAATTTGGCAAAAAAAATTTTTCAAGTTTTCAAACTAATACATGTACACTGTGTAAATGCTGAAGAAATAATCGAAGCAACTAAACATATCGTTTGCCTGTTGTGCGTTTGGTTGACAATAAGGACTTTTCGGACCGTGTATCCGCACTAATTCCTTGAATATTAAGCAATAAACACTTAAATTAAAACAAGCTGGGTTTGATATAAATAGTAACCACCGATTTAAAGGACATAGTTTTGGTTTTCGACTGATTCGTTTCCCGTCTACCAGTCTTATCTTAACTCGTGGACGATAGGATCTTGGGTTTCAACACAAGTGAACGTTTCTTCCAAACCAGGAAAAAATGTTCTTAAGCGAAAACTGTGCAAATAAATAGTCTTATAAAAATTTCTTACAAAAATAGTCTCGTTTATAGGTTAGAGGAAACCCTTATAGCCACGAAAACTTTGCATGTGTAGTCCCTATATTCTGGATGTTAGTGACAAAGGCCTCTGAATTTGTGCACCAATTATAGCATGTGGTATATTTGATTAAGTAAACATATGCATATATTCCCTTCTAAAAACAATGATCCACAAAGATGCCTGGTAAAACCGCCTAAACTGAACACTGGAAATGGCACCATTCACTATACATGTAGCTTTTGCACCACATTACGAGGAAAATATGGTTAGAATTAAGGTAGGGTTAAGGTTAAGTGTAGCGATAAATTTAAATTGGGAAGTTAAATTCCGATAGGGGGTAAGGGCCATAAGAAGGCTATGGTTGTTATCGGGATCCCTACGGAGTTTAGGTTTAGGATAGGGTTAGGGTTAAGATTAAGTTGACAGTTTAGTTTTCCGCTAGATTTAGTGTTCGCGTTAATAAATGGGTGTATTTACCCTTCGGAACGTTACCGTAGCGCCACCTTTTTTAAGCGGATGGGGCGGTTTTTTTTCCCGTGTACTGTTTAGGTGGCTATACCCGTTGATCCATAATTAATCCTTTTATAATGTTAAAGTATGTTTAACCATCAGCTTATCGACTTCTGGGTACTTTTACTTGATTAATTGACTGCTAGGCTGTATATGAGATTTGTCCATATCCACTAACTGCACTTTAATTAAATAATTGCTTCAACCACATAAATTCAATGGCTATTTTTTACTAACTTTTATACTGCTTTAAATGAATCTTTTACATTAGTCTTCTCATTAGTTATCAGGACTCCTATCTTTTGCTAAGAAACTGATACTAGTTTTGCGGTCATTTATTCAGTAAAGAAATGACTAGCTACTTTTCTGTATCCACGAAACTTAAAAGTGAACATTACTCTGAACATTTTATATGACATGTATAGAAAAATACCAACTTGTGACGATTCATATAAAGTTATGTTTTTGAAAAATTATAAGTCATTTCGCGGGTATTTTTGATTATCTGTTCCTTTTATCCTCTGCTAAAGATATCAAAGCAAAGTTCAATGTGCTTGAAGATATGTAATGTTGGATAGATTAGCTCATTTCTTCAGTATTTGGCACCAAATTTTTAAATGTTTTAGATAAAGATTTCCCTGCATCGTTACAACTTGAGAAGCGGGAAGGTGTCTGCACCAAACAAACGTAGATGCATCCAGCAATGCCCAAATTTAGCACAGCTTAAATGACTGCTTTATAAATTTTTACAAAATTGCAGTAAATCATCAACCTTTTATTCACGATGATAATTCACTAACATTTTGCAAGTATTTAACCAATAAGTCTTCGTAGTATTTTTATTCTCGAGGAAACAGTAAAAGAATGTCATTTAACAGGTAAATCACGTAGTTTCGGAAAATTTAAAACTCAACTACTTGATTTGAACAGTTCAAAGTAAAGGATTAGAAAGATTTATCTGCTGAAGTTAATGCATTTAGACAGGGCAATTTGCCAATACTTTCTGAATTCTAAGCTCCTATTTGGTCTTATCTAGTTCCGGAAAGTCTCATATGGTTCCGCAGCAAGGACTGCCTATATAAATCTGAAAATGACAGATGTTTCTCACCCTACATCAAATATTTGGTAAAACGATGTATGGACAAATTATTTCTTCTTTCATCGACTCAGTCTGTGAGAACTCATATCTCATATTTTTCATAAAATTGATTTTGTCAAAACTGTAAGTTTATACTAGGTTTGCTACCTCCAAAAAATATAATTTTATTATATAGATAAAAGATGTCTCCTATAAAGCACGTGCTTGGAATTTTCAGCTCGGTTCTTTGACCAAAAGTCCTAAGGGTCGATGTCCCATTTATATTTATGAAAAATATTTTATCTTTTCTTTAAATGAACTTTTGCTTATTTCATCTTATGTATTTTATTGTTTGTCAAGTGGCGTGAGAAATAGATCGATCGCAGCATTAGTCTTGTCCTAACCTTTCGGCGGTGGTTTTTGCTTGCGTAAAGGAAAGGCATTTTAAAGATATTTTGTTGTTTGAAATCGAGAGAATAAGGTCACTTCGATGTGAAAGTGCACTTAACACACTTCAAAAAGGTTTCATGATAAGATTACAGGGGTCACAAAATAGGTGCTCCTTCCTATAGGTAAGTCTTGACTGCTGGAATGGAGAAGTTATCGCAAATGTAAAGAGGATCATTTTAATTTTAGAAAAGCTGAAGAAGATTGTTAATATGCTCTTATTTTCAAATGGAATACAGCAAACAAACGTTAGTGTAAAACAGTGCCATCGGGAGCGATGCATCGGCTAGCTTTTTGATTCTCGTAATTTTCTGGTGTATGCAGCAGCACAGAGGATCAAAAAACGCCTTGCATTTAAGCGCATCATGTGGTACGGTAATTAATTTCCTTATTTCCTCCTCGTGTTATACCTTAATCTGAATCTCACATGAGTCATCTGCTACAGCTAAGCCTAGTAAGGGTTCTAACTACCATAAGAATCCGTATTTAATATAGTATTTTTGTCAGATGTAGAGGTCTTCGACAGCAAAAATGTGTTTTATCAAGAGCAAAATAAATAATTTTACTTCAAGCATCTTAGTGATCAAGTAATAATTTCAATCTGATAGCCGCCTTTAGGCAGACAGGAATCTTCTTGCTTAACAAATGGACCGCTATGCCTAGCGAATTTTGGTTAGTATGCCATAATTCTTTTAGCTTATTTGCTCGGAAATCAGGATATGAAATGGGTAAATTGCGGGAAGATATTTCTAACATCCTTCTTTCTTTAAAAGCGTTGTTTTTTAGAAAAGGTGTTCACGAAAGTGAAGAGGGGTCTGCTTTGGGGGCTTGCGGTAATAAAAGATGTCGAATTGACTAGGACTCCTTTTTGTTACTGTTGAAAGTTCGAGGCCATTCTTCTTTGACGCGCTTTGGTGCTGGTATACAAGAGTATGTAGTTTGTTTAGTTGATCAGACCTGTTGCTTCTGTTTGTGATTTCTGCTAGGTTACATACGGTTGTCCAGTAATTTCCACACGACTTCTTAGAAATCTTGGGTGCTTTAATCCAAAAGCATATACGCATGAATGGGCAATTATTTCCCTTGGGAACATGTTAGGTTTTAGTGTAGATCGATGAAAGCTATCCATGTAAAACAGCCACATAAAAGGTTTACCTTGAGTGCACAAAATAAATCTTTTAATATATAAAATATAATCTATAAAAGGATTCTTCGTAACGAAGTGTACCTCAATATATACCTTTATTCAGTTCGTTCAGAAACCATTAACACGGTTTTTTAATCAACCTTTTTAATTTTGCTTGGGACCAGGGAAATCTCTAATCCTTTCGAGTAAACCTACATCAGTATGCCTTATAACACACATTCTAAATTTTAGTTATTCAGTATGCAATATCCATTTATCTTGGGACCTGTGTAAGTGCACTGCATAAGGAAATTCACATAACAAAATCATATTTTCTTCGCATTCGCTTTACGGCCATGGCCTTCTTCTTCAATTTTGGCAGCCAATGGAAGGGAGCACTCTGGTTTGTGACGCAGTCGTTATTATGATATTTTAGGTAACTGTATGTGTACTCAAATACTCTTTTTAGATTTATTCAAGCTGGTAACAAATATTGAATTATGCTGTAAAAATATTGCAATATTCTGTGGAAAATAGAACGTTGCACTATATGCGGAGGTAACGCGCTTAAGAATGTTTCGGAAGAGATACGGGCATGCTGATTGGACATCCCAAATACTCGTTAAAACCTGAAGTACCTTTCATATAAGTCGAACGGTGGTGGCTATTTTAAGAATCAAAATGCTTCATCGCTTCCAGTAAGATCTTCGAAGTAAGCGAGAAATGAAAATTTAAATAAAATGTGTTACTATATTCTATGTAAGCTACCTGATATGTAAACAGGAATCACTAATTAACAAAAAGCCATTTCAACCTCTTGAGTGGGACGAGTTTTGAGCGCGATCCCTAAAGCTGACTGGAAACGTTATTAGTCAACTTCAGACAGAGTAGCATGTGCAAATTAATTCAATACTTTGTGCTATATCCGCTATATCACCCAGTTTTTAGTGGGGATTGGATTGCATGTGTTGTTTGGAATTGAATGAGCAATTTTTGTGTGGCTTTTAAGAGGTTCTAGTGCCTACGTCGGACTACATGAGGTCATAAAACGCTCCCTGTGGTAAAGTTTCTTGCGAACCTAAATCCATCAGCCAATCAGCTATGTCAGTCTCGTCACTGATAAATATGCCACTGTTACATGTATTAACTTGCATAATAAAATTAAGTCCTATTAATCTATCTTCGTGGTTTTTACTTGATATTTTTGTATCAACCGCCCTTCATAAAACAGGCTATCGGGTTGATGACAAACTGCCGACTGCCTTTACTTTGGCCCGCACTAAAATAGGGCTTTGTATGTTTGTATAATCTGTTTTAGCAATTCGGACCTGTTCGAAACTGTTTTGGTACCCCTGATTTCTCATAATTAATTCCAACCAGGATGAATTTATCAAAAGTTATAACTTACAGAAAAGGCATTGGTCATTCTTCGTCAACGCGTTACCTATATCACTTATACCATTAGATAGATAAGAAGCAAGTTCTTTTCCATAACTTTGAGTATAGCTTTTAAAAATATTTTAGAAACCTCATTTTGTGGAATTTGTTTTACCTGTTTCTATGGTTAGTTTTTACCCAGAAATGGTAACATGCTCAATTAATCCCTATCCCTTATCTATCTTTCTATACAACACTGTCTAAAGATGAGGTCGAACTCAGCTGGTACTCCTTTAACTCTTCCAAAGCCTCTGTTAAAGTCTTAGCTTTTAGAATAATCTTTTTTGTAGGATTTTATTCAACTGTATCTCATGACGCTAGGGTTACGCTAGTGCGCATTTTTGTAGGTAGACTATTTTGAGCAAATGTCTGTTTTCATCAGGCGAGGGATAGATGCAAGCCTGTAAAGCAAATCTCGCCCTTCTCCACCGGACCAGGATTAAAATGAGACTGAATACCGGGCATCCACTTGCAGCTGCGGCGATTGAGGGAAAAAAGCATGCAGGAGTTTTTGTTGTATTTGTAGGGGGTGATTCATATACCAGAAAAGTGGCAGATCTAACTCCCCTATCAAATACCGCAGCTCTCTGTGCCTCCCCCCCCCTCCCCACCCTACCCCATCTTTCACTGATTACCACTATTGACAATAGATCAGGCAAATTAATTTCTGATTCCAGCACTTAATTGCACTTCTAGTTACGGCCCAGAACTTGCTTTGTCGCTATATCGGCACCTCCAAAGGCTTGCATAGTATATGAGTATCATTAAGATTTTTGTTTGCAAATTTTGAATAAAATTCCATCGCAAACCTGCCCACTCCCCGTCTGATAAAAAGTTATCGTTGCTTAAATTGGTCTCTAGAAGGAAATAAGTACTAACTTAAGGCAAATATCCTCTTATGTCTATAACATAGTTGTTAAAAGTTGTATTCTCGCTGTCAGTTAAAACCTGGTTCCGGTTCAAGAATACGATTTGAGTTGATATTTTTTTAAAAACCGTTTTAGTGGCTTTAAATTCTAAAGAGCCGGAAAACTCGACGAAGTAATTTTACTAAAACAAAACTGATGCATGGAATAAGCACA
This sequence comes from Schistocephalus solidus, assembly GCA_017591395.1. Lineage (NCBI taxonomy): Eukaryota > Metazoa > Platyhelminthes > Cestoda > Diphyllobothriidea > Diphyllobothriidae > Schistocephalus > Schistocephalus solidus. Next base: position 168,707 of record WEDG01000341.1, on the reverse strand, counting down.
AGCCTATGAAAGCAATACACCTATCTCCTCGTTCTTTAATCCTCATTTGTGCGCGAATACTATATCCCGAGGAAACATTCCTCAGCGGCAGACTGGGCATTGACATTTTGTCAATAATAAAGTATATGGCCTGGCTAATAATTACGCAAGTGGTAAAAGAAAGATGCTGTTCCTATTTTTTTCATGTTTTCTTAGAATGCAACGGACACAAGCCTGTTTTCCTGGATTCATAATTTTATGCATCATTAGTAGCACTAAAAAAAGAATTACATATTACAATTAATGAAATATGCTAAGAACTGCGACGGTCATTTCTCCGCCATGAATACAAGTTTGTTAGCTTTTTATTTTGCATCTTTCTACTATTCCCCGCTTTTGGCCCTGCGTTTAAGTTAAGCATGCGTTTGGCCTGTACACTTTAACCTAACAATTATAAGGTTCGGTTTACTTACTGCTGTATACATCATGAAAGCTCTATAATGCACTTGGAAACTTAAAATTGCAGACCCTTTTTTCCCCGTAATTTATAATGCAAGCTTTTGGCCTTCAGATTGCCTCATCGAAAGAAGTAGAACCCTTCAGGCAGAACTAATATTTTGCGTTCAAATTGAATGGATAACCTAGACACTTCATATGTATTCCACACAACTACTTTTTGGCTCTTTGCATGCTCTTTTGCAGCGAGAATGCGGAGCGTGTTGGGCATTCGCCACGGCCACTGTGATTGAATGGCACTGGGCCATCAAGATGAATTCCACCTTGTCAGTCTCCAGACAGCAAATGGTTGACTGTGTAAAATCAAATTTTGGATGTAATGGCGGCTTGCTTGAGAACGCTCTTGCGTATGCCCATTCCTCGGGTCTTATGTCAGACACCGACTATCCATACCGTTCTCGGGTAGGTCATGCACATTCTACTCAGTATTTTTTATTGTTCATATCTGTCGCAGAGAGCTTAACCTTTCAATGAGCAAAGTAATGTTGTAGCACATTTAGAATAAACTAAGGGTGGTATGCATAAAGTAATGGAATGAGTTTACAATATTGATAGTTTTCATGTCTGTCAGTAGTAGCGTTTTATAGCCAAACTTCAGGCAGGAGTGTCACGAGATTTTAATCCCTGTAATCTTTCTGGTCGAAATATTGTCTTATATCTTAGCTAGTAGGAGTAATATCTCCGGTTTATTGACCACCTTTGCGTTATTCATATTATCAATGAAAGTTGTAGAACTTATATACTTTTGCCCGAGGATACTTAGCCGTTAATCAAATTTGGTTAATAATTAACTTGTAACTTCGTGTAATTCCTCACTGTTTAAAGCCGAACTTTATTTTTACGATGCTAAATCACGTTCAATTGAATCAGATATGTTCGTAACGTGATTGCGAGAAAATTAGTGCACAAATTTTACATTAATTACCATGAGGAATGTATGGTTTCTGATGTAGCATTCTAAGTTGAGCCGTCAGATTGATGCTAATTTCAGATAATAATGAAGAATCTGCCGACGTGTGTATGAAAAATTTAAAAGAAAACGCGAAACTGCTATGTACCCCGCCACTTCTCGGACGTGGTTCAAGGCCGAGGGCCCACTGTTTGTCTGAAGCAGGATAATTGCATCTAGTTACCTGTCTTCTAATGCATGTTATCCTAAATTCCTTTTCTCTTCGGACAAAATTCTAAACTGTATGCTACTGGTGAAGAGTAAACTGTGCCTTTTTATTTATGTTTAAATGTAAATTCTCCGTCAAATTATTACTGAAAACAGCATACTTCACGGCAAGAACGGGTTAACATCCCCAGTTCTGTATTCAGATTAGTGGATTGAAATAGCCAACTGACACATTTACTGATTACTCACAGAGCTAAATGGGAATTTATAGAAAAATATATGCTCGAAGATCCGCTCTCCCATTTAAAGTTCAAAAAGCGCTCTATACAAATCGCTACTTACGAACACGCAAAGTATAGTCAATGAGTAATTACTAAATGCTTACTTTATTGGCACACATTCTGGCTGGCATTTAAACTTTCAACTGCGTCCATAGCCATTTAATTGGGCCCGAGGTTTCTATTTCTTTAATGACAGTTAATTTATTTTTCAGAAAATAACTAGTATTTTGAGGTATAAAACACATTCTATTGAAAAGGTGTGATTCACTTTGCTCACTGCCACCACTGTTAAATCTGCAAAAGGCTTAACTATATTCTGCGTTTTACTACCCTGAAATAAATCTGTATTATCTGAAGATTTCTGATGTCCAACTTAATAATTAAATTATTTAAATAATGTGATTGTTTGTTTTTGAAGGTCACACAGTGTAAATATGATCCCAAGAGGCTCGTTCTTCGCCTAAAAGGCTTTGAAAAACTTAGTAAATTGAAAGAAACTTCATTGACCTGCATCCTGAGAGTGAAAGGACCCATCGTAATTGGGTTCGACGCCAGCGGGCGAGGACTTCAGCACTATGAGTATGTCTGACCTCGTGTTCCCTATCTTTTACATTTATTGTTGCTTCAGCTTTAATGGAATTATTTCTCAATTTATATGTTAAAATCGTGCTTATCCTTAGAAGAACATTGACGAAGCATAGAAAAGCAGGGCTGTAGCATTTGGTCTCTATTGCCCCGATTGGTTTTGAGTGTTTCGTGTTTTTCATGTATGGGCAGTGCCGCAAACAAACCAAAGCGGCTATATAAATACTCGGTAACATCAAAAAGCAACCTACAGTAGTTTTCCCTTTCAGTGTCGTTGTGGAAAATTCATTGGGGATGTTAATTAATTAAACCTTAATCAAGGCCTAGCCTAATTTGTGCATGCAGCTTGGCAGAATACGAAAATTGTCGCTGAGGCCATTTTGGGTACTCATGCTTTGCCTGGCTGAGTTCAGTGTAGCAGTTTACAATAGCCGCTAGTATCCAGCTTAACTGAGTTAGTAACATTCTTTTCCTCTTCAAATCACTCAAAGCGATCCTTTCATGGTGAGCTCTCCAAAAATACCGCTAATTGGCGGTCTATACAACGCCGATAGCTGAACAACAAGATAAATGTAATCGTTCTAATGCACTTAGCTCACATAACGATGACCAAAGTGCAGCAACAAACTACGGTGGGGTTTACTCCCCATCTGTCAGATAGAGTAAAGCTGTCCTATCGTAGGTTCTTTCCTTCGTCGCATGGACTTATAACACGATTGCTGCGCTCCCAATCGCACGGATAATTACCTCCAAATCAGCACTCAACTACAATAGTATAATACTTTTCCTTTTTCTTAGACGTAAAGAAATTTGACTTCTCCGGGTTTGAGGTTCCTCGCAAATAATTTAGTGTAACATAGAAGTTAACTTCAGAACATGCGTACTTTCCAGGCTGAACTTATGTCTTGAGCGGTAAACCGCAACGTTTCTTCAAGTCAAAATCTCTGATTTTCTCCATACACAAATAATGTTTGCTAGAATGCTTCCGCCAGCTTGCAAATCCAAGGTCATTGTTTCAGAGTGGCAGCGATGGTCGGACTCATCCCTAGAGCGGTAGGTCGCTGTGCTTGAACAAACAGTCTTGGACCCCAAGACGAACTAAGGAAAATACAACAAAATGGTGAATTTAAACTTTTGATCCTGACCTACATCTAAGGCATACGTGAACCTGGGTTTCATAGTCAGTTTCAGTTCTGAGGTTTGACCGCAAATTTTTATATTAGAATTAATGGAAAAAACCGAGATTTCAACGTGCACAAGCCCTGTAGTAATGTAAAGTGTAAAGGCTGATACATACTTCTACCATGTGTTCAATCCATGTAAAAACCTGAGGAGATCAATTAAAAGACAATACCGGCTGGAATAGAAAGGCATCAATTTCACTTTAAATAATGACTGAAGCTGCTCTGGTACACATGGTTCACTAATTGTGTCGATGGGAACTTCCACTTTTCGCTACTGATGAAGTTCCTATCGGTTAGCTCAGGCAATCTTCTTACTCTTAACCTCACCTTTCCTAACTCTGCAGTCTTTGAAGCACTATTTAAGACGGATGTGTTTCTTAACGTTCGCACTCTTCCACATGTTGTAAATTTGGCGCTTGTTTCTTATGAACTTTTGTTACCTGCTAATGTAAATGTTAGTTAAATATTTCCTTATACGTTTCAGCTTTATTCAAAGCACATTTATCAAAAATCGTGTTTGCGAGGGAAAATGTTTGCCCTGTACTTTTACGCTTATCTTTTGACAATGCAGGAGAAACTGGTTTTTCGATTCTCCAGTAAATGTTACTGTTATTATCATAGTAGGTATTTTTTCAAGCAAGTATTAACCCTTGCGTAATATGATGTATTCTAGCACGGGGTTGTTCACCGACCTTGACTGCGACGCGGAATATCTGAATCACGCAGTCGTGCTGGTTGGATACGGTGTCGATACTGCTGGGAGAAAGTACTGGATAGCTCAAAATTCGTGGTCACGCGAATGGGGCGAGGACGGCTTCTTTCGGATTCTGCTCGGTGAAAATCACTGTGGCGTTGCCGTAACGCCACTTATTCCAGTGCTCTAGACAACTCAACTTTCTTTAATGTTAAATTTTAAAATTTCTTTATTACCATAACTACTTGCAATGTACGAAATTTCAGTAATACTGACAATATACTGATGCGATCTACCTTTATAAGACCAACTGTAACTACTTAAACAAAGAATTAATTTCGGTGTAGTGCATGGTTATAAGTATTACGTGATAATATGCGTCAAATTCCAGGCGGTCTAAAGCTTTGGTTTGGGGTTATTTTTATGGTTAGGATGGTAAGCATTAGGGTTGCGAGGGTATGTGTTGAAGACTGAACTCGAAAAGATGCACCTCACATTCAGTCTTTATGAGTGGATCGATTAGAAGTTGCTCATGGATGAAGTAACATGACGTTTGACGTAAATTCTATTGCGCTCAGCAGCTGAAGAGATGGTCTGGATCTTTGACGGAAAAGGACTAGGAAATAACCAAGTATTTAAAATTCATATATTTTGTTATTGATTGCGGATTTTTTTACCTTCACAATTGCCTGTAACTTTATATTAAAAGGTTCTGAAAAGTATATTTCAATTCTTTCTGGTGGCAACTTATGTTCCCGAAAAATATAGGACACTCACAACATTGGCTTATTTTTTCCTTTGTCCTATTAGTGACTTAAATCAAAACGTATACACTGAACCCGGGGGAGGGCAGGGGTTAAATCGTTACCTCAGGCTGTTTGTGGTCAAATAAACCTGTTCAAACTGGCTTTCGGGAAAAGGGGGACTGTATACCATATTAACAGTGGTATATAACACACCGGTAATAAAACACTTTGAATTAACAAACAGTGTAAAAAAGAACAGTATAGAACGAGTAATTTTGGCGTGATTCACAGGAGGAGAACGACAGCATATCCTGCGTCATGTAGATAACGAGGGCAGTGTATGCTGAGCACCTAAACGTTCTGTTTACGCCATAGCGAATTCTTCACCGTGTTAGTCAAATATTGCATTCTTTTGCAATGCCATAACTAACAAGTGACAACCTTTCCGTTTCCGCATACTTGAACGAAAAGTCGTTTACGTTATTTTGTTAACAGTATACTTCTATACCGTCCCGATTTTTAAGTTCAAGTTGAATGACGCATCAACTATGCATACAAATCTGGCACTCAGAGGTTGCGCACACGCATGTCATAACGGGTAGCTTACAGCCAATCAGAAGTGAGTTGCACAATGTTTGCGTTGCAACCAACCTGAGTTAGATGTCTACGCAAAAGGTTGTGAGTGTGCTTTACTTGATGAACCGTTGTGCAGAAGCCTTCGATTTGTACTAGTTTGTTCGATCTTCCACTCAGCAGAGTTAAAGGAATTAGTGAAAATCAGATGAACAAAACGATTTTGCATAACGTTTGGATTATCCTACTGTCTGTAACTTTTACTTGGAGTCAAAATATAGCAGGTAAACCTACTGCATGTTAAATTACCATTTGCCATCATTTTCCTCAGTAGCATATTTTTGCTACTAACCTGTGAACTGTTATTTTACGTCCTGTCAAATAAAAAATTTGGTTGTTGGAACATTACCTGAATAATCAGACCCGTCAATTCAGTTGAGTCAGGCAAAACTATTAAAAATAAGCAGTGAAATTGTTTACCTACTGTCATTTCAGGTTTTTGCTTCGATCTTAAAATAAAAAACTTGTTTTCCAAGCTGAAGTACGTTCTGGTTGATGCTTTAGACAAAAAACATCAAATATTTAGTTAAATATTCTCTGGCATGTTATTATCGTTTATGCTTTGGTTTGAAAAACAAAATATCCTTAAGTCCTTTTCTGAACTAAAAGTTTATTTTTATAAGATTAAATTCCACTTTGGCAGGGAAGTCAAACTGAATTTTACTCAGGCAACATAGCTGTTTTGATCAAGCTGGTTGTTAGGTGGGCGAACATATTTGTGTGGCACTGTGTTCTGCAAAGGCTGACTCATGGAAAGTTAAAATGGTATCATTTGACAATTCTCCAGGAAGTTTAATTACCCTCAACCACACTCAAGTTTTGTGTTACCCAGGCATAGTTACTTCAGTCATGTACAGAAAAATTGAATACTACTTGAAAATTCAAAATATGTAACATTTTCTCAATTTAAACAGAAACTGTCTTAAAAACGCAAATTATATATTATTTGTCAGCTTAAAGGCAATGTTAAAAGAGATATACAGTAGAGGATCGAGATGACAGTGAAAAAAACAGATCATTCTTTCTAGTGTTTTTTTTCAGGAGAAAAAACTGCCGCTCGTTGAATGCTTAAAGTTCGGGACGGGGAAGGGTTGACAAGGGTGCACGGTATAGTCGTTCTCCCTTCAGTGTTGTTGATCCGGTATTCTGCACCAGGTATGGGTGTGTCGACGAACCGTTGCTCGCTGTCGGCTGAGGCATTAGCCGATTACGGACTGCAAACGCCAGCACCACTGCTCTCAGCATGAAGCCTGGCACAGGGTACAGAGTCTGCGAAGGTCATCTGAGCAGAAGAGAGATTCCACCGAGTCAGCACTCAAAATTCGTGAAAGGTGTTCTGAATGTAGAACAAATAGTGACAGGTCTCTTAAACGAAGGATAGATTTGCTGAATTATGATACTTTTGGATAGCTTATTCCAACTTCCTATGGCGTTTACTCAAAAAAAACTGGCGATATCTAACTGTAGGCCAGAGGAAGAAATAAAATGAAATCTCGATGACTGGTGAGCCAAGAGTGGTCGAGCTGCCTCAGAGTAGTAAGGGGATTAAAGTTATGACTGTTTAAGAGTTTAAAAAGTAAAAAAATAGTCCCTTCTGTAATCTGCGAAGCTACAATGGGTTTAGTTTATCAAGCTCACAGCGTTTTTGATAGGACAGGTTACGGCGTTCTGAAGAGAAAACTCTTTTAGTAAAGAAATACTGGACCGATTATATCTTCATCCGTTCACTAGCGTGCGGAAGACTTAATAGTAATGAGCAGTATTCCAGGCTAGGTCTGACATACATTTTATAAAGGCTGATTCTAATATGAAATTTCTGAGAATAAACCCAGTAGTTCGGTGGGCTTTCGAGACAATCAGGGCACAGTGCTCTGACAGATTAAGACCACTAGAATATGATATGCCAAGATCCTTTATGACTCCGGGCAAATTTAGCTTAGATGGGCTGATGATCGTCGCTTACAACCCTAACGGAGCATTTGTGCCAAGAAAGGGAAAGGCACAATGGGCAACACCACTGAGCAAAGGCCTGAAGATCCTTTTAAGAGCTCAATTATGATGATGCGATTTGCCGGTTTATATCGATAGGCAACTTTTAAATCATCAGTGTACATAAAAGGCCTACCATACTGACAACAATCAGGAAAATCATTGACAAAAATGCAATACAGTAGCAGGCCAAGAACGTTACCTTGAATATCTTCACTCCTCCCATGCGTGGGGTTGGCGATAACATTGGAAATTTTGACCCGTTGTGCGCAAGCATTTAAATAGGAGGATGTTAAGTTCAGAAGCTTGTTACCTATGCCGAAGAAGGCGAGTTTCAGCAGGAGGAGATCATGGTCCTTATGATCAAAAGCCTTCGTGAAATCGAAATAAATGGTGAAAAGTGCAAAAACCGCTGTCTCCTAGATTGTAGCACGTTATCAAACAATGAGAGCTGGCAGGTGTCATAAAATCATTTTCGAGGAACCCATGCTGAGCCGCATTAAGTAGGTTGCTCTCTGTTAGGTGACGCATCATCGTGTCTTTGATAGAGGTCTTCAAGATCTTCGAGGCTTCGGGAAGTGTATTTATTGGTCGAAAGTCATCAAATGATGTAGATCGGCCATGTTTGGGTATAGGCAGAATGGGCGATTCCTCCAATAAAATTGGGAAGGTTTCGCATTCCAATGCAAGATTAAGTATCCCGCACGGAAATATATAATCTGTATCAGCCTTTATAACGCTGAACGGAATGCCAACTGGTCGAAAACGCCGAATGGCTACGGTCATGTCCTAGAGGGTAAAAGTTATGGTTTCGAGGACGTTTCCGGTCCAAACCGGGATGGTCGGAAAGTGCTCCACCGAATGCTCCCTAAAAGTTCTGGATAAGAATGTACTGAAGCTATCAGCCGTCAACTTAGCGTCAGCTATGGGGTTTCTTAAGATGTCTTAAAGTATGGGGTGCTGCGTTTTTCTCTACGCTTTTACTGTGTGCAAAAAGAGTTTCGCAACATTGAACGAAGGGTTTTCGGCAAATTTGACCACATCGGTTAGTTGCTTTGCCTCAGACAGCCTCTTAGCGTGCTCAAAGATTAGTGTGCTGAAGGGAAGAACAGAAGTGTCGTTTTATAGATAAAAGTGACGTGAGAGTCTACGCAGTCTACGGCCGAAAGATAAAGGGAGCTAGAATTCCTCCTTGAAATCAAGCATTTTATAACGGGGAACGAAATGAGAAATGATTTGATATAGAACTCGGAACAGTATATCAGTATAAACATTCATATCGAAACAGTGAAAGAATTCAGTTCAACCGTGGAAATTAAGATGTCTTGGTAATTTTCCCATACTTTATGGTCTGAAATCAGGGAGAAAACTATATTTTTCGGAAAAACGATTTGTCAGCCTTGAGTTCTGGTGTATAAAAAACTATGACATGGTCAGAACTGTCAAGTGGATCTAAAAGTGACATTGACACTGGCTGGCAATCTCTCTGAAAATAACATGAAGTATGTTTGATCCACGGGTGGGAAAATTGACTACCTGATCCCACATGCTGATATCTATGGCCTCAAGTAAGTCTTTGAACTCTGCAGGACCGGAGAGTGCAAACGATTGAACTTCAGGAAGATTGAAATCACCTGCAATCAAGCAGTACTGCAGATTTAAGTCAGCTGTGGCGTGAAATGCCCACAAGACACCGAGATCGTAATCCTCGCTGGCGTTGGGTGGGCGATACACACAACCAACGAGTAAAGAGTAGTTATCTTTTAGGGTAACCCGGAGCTAACAGCTCTCTTCTCTAATCCAACGGCATAAAAGTAAGTGGTTGGTTAAAATAGATGCCGCTTTCTCCGCTTCGACTCTTGTGTCGATCATTCCGAATGTAGGCGTAGCCTAGAATAGAGAGTTCCTAGTCAGTTATGCAGGGTTTTGTCCATGTTACACCATTGAAGTAGCAACATTATTAATTTTGGGTTTGGTAACAGTTTTTCAATTATTGAGATCAGATAACCATTTCGGTTGACCTTCTAAGGAGATATTTGCAAACAGTTGCACCTTGAAGTTTTAGAGGCTCAAATCGACTAAGGGGACTTATAGCAATTCACTTTATCTCTCAAACTGCCTTTTTTTTGAAAACGGGTACATCCAATTCGTTGGCGGTGATTAATCATAACTTTCCTTTCGTAGGCTTTGGATGTCTATGTCCAATTTATTAGAAAGCGAAGAAATTTTGAACAATAAAACCTGCTGCATAATTTTCATAAGCCGTAATATAAACTTACTATAAAATTCAAAGCAGTTACTTCGCCCCCAGATTTCAGTAAACCATTTTAAAGTGAAAACGTTTTCGTGCCAGATTTCTGGTGTGAAGATAAATACTTTTTAACAAGGCTCTGTTGACGGTACGTGTACGTAGAAGGGGTATGGATACTATAACAGAATCTTGAATACGGCAATTTAGTCGCGTTTACTTTATGTATGTAATTTGCTCACACAAAATTGTCATCCGAAGCGGAATTTAGACATCATCTAAAACCCAGCAGTAATTTAGCACCGACACGGGATGTTCGTCGGTTGCCAATTTTGTCCAAATGTGGGACAAGGTAGGCATTACTTCGGAAAAAAGCAGACAAATAACGGCTTTGGTCGTGTAATTTTTTGAACTGATTTTACTAGCCTGGATAACTCTAGTTGAAGCTAATGAAAAGATTATGCATAATGCTAATTTTTGTACTCTTTTTGCAGTAAATAATGCTTGTTTTTAATTTTTAATCATCTTAACCAGAAATACTGTGAGCAAACCAAACTAATGTGCTATTGAAGAGAGTAAAAGGATGAGAGACGTATTATTTGATCTGTTGATAAAGGACTATCAACTTTCGTAGTGAACTAAGAACTCTATACTGAGAAGAAAAAACTCTACTATATGCCAAAAATGTGTACACAGAAATAGAGCAGTGGCGGATCTCTGGAATAGACTACTTAGAATGTTCACATTCAAAGATGTGATCGCATAAAACGAAGTCAAATGAAACCTACAGACATTGCTCTTCGCTATTCTATGCTCTGTCAAAGATAAACAAACCAACTGTTCCACTACGGCCATTCGTTTCCTAATAGGCAATCCCATCTATAATTTGGTGAAGTGGATGTATTCAAAACCGATCTTACTCCAAAACATTTGAACTAACACATTGCGATCAGCCTCTCACTTCACTTTAGATATCCGCAGTCAGCAGGATTTAATCGAACACGATAATATTCCCAATGATGATGAAAGTTGAAGCCTCACTTAAAATAGGGCACCTTAAGACGTTATTCGAATTTTTCTGAAAACCTTGCCTCAAATTTGCTAGGCAAACCTATGAGCATATAAAGGGAACTTCAATGGACTCCTCGGTCTTTGGTTTACTTGCAAAACTGGTCTTACAGAAGTAAGAAAAGTACTGCCTTCAGCCAGTTTTCGCTGATCTTTTGGTGCTGTTACGTTGATGCATGCTGTTGAGTTCTCACTTGCCCATTAGACAAAGTTCACCTTGTGAAACTGAGATAACTTTTTACAGGAAGGCAAAGAACGCTTTATAACTTCTTGGTTTTCACGAACACCATCTGGTGGCTCACAAGCGAAGCTGCATGAGAACAATCTTCAAACGGATTTGGAATTACTGTAGCAACCAGAATAAAATGCGCGTCAGATCCGGTAACTTCACGAAAATTTATTTATGGTAGTTAGCCAAAGACAAATATGAGCCAACGTCTACGTGTTTAACTCCAGGAGAACCACCACCGGGAATAGGGCTTGCGCTGCCATACATAAAGGACCGAGCACGGCTCTGTGGAATTTGGAATTTTACACCCACCCAAACCTACCATCCGTAACGGGCTCAGGAAAATCAAGGACTGATTAATCTGCAGAAAGTATTCTGTTGTGTGGATCGTATCACAGTCCTAAAATATTCCTGTAGAGTGAACTCCTATGCAGATCGTGAAGAAAAGTGCGCTAGCTGGATGCGCGACGGGGACACCAAGTATCACAAGTTGTTGCCAGCTTCTTTTAAACGGGTCACGAGTTCAAGTGCATAGTTCTCAAGATGATTGCGTATGTCAGAAGCAGGACGAACCGAGCGTTGGTTGAATCGGAGAATCGAACAAGAACTCCATCAATCAATGTTTCTATCTGGAGCCAGCATACAGAGTCCTGCGCAGCTACCTTCAGATCAGCGACACCGGTCATTGGTTAGCTAACAAGTCCTATGTCACTTGTTTTGTTAATGCTGTTATCTCTGACGGTGAACTTCCAGGCGAGGGTGTAAACGTAGAAAACTAAATAAATGGTGCCCGTGCTCGATTATTCTCCATTGTTCTGCTTGAACATAAACTGGCAACGTAAACATTTGTGTCCATTTTTCACCCTGGCCTCTGTACCATTAAACGCAACCGGAGTCTCTGCTCGTTTTTAAAATTTAAAAGTAGAGTTTTATGCAATTTTGCTTAAACAAAAATCACATAAATCGCATATCCCCGAAACGTGAACTTTTGTTGCTCATAGAATCCTACACTATTAGTAATTCTAGTATGCACGCTATTAGCAGCATTATTAAACAGAAAAGCGGTATGCTGCACAAACATTCCTACGATCGTCTTTACTCCTTTCAATATTTGTAAGCTTTTTAAAAAATGGAAATGCCCATTTCCTTCCTTTAAAAATGCAGATTTAACTTTCTGTAAGAAAGTACAAGAAACGAACACTTTGTGCAGGCATTTAGAAACATAATATGCATTTGAATTGCATGAGAAATCTACTCGTTGATTAACGATTAGTTTTTTGCCCTTGGTAAAATTCTTCATGGGGCTGGAAGGACTTGCTTTTGGACTTGGAACTGTTTTTTCTGTTTATACGTTTTTCAGCTCCATATAGGCCGTCTTTTGTATTTAAAAACATCTCCGAAAAGATAGTACATGTATGGTGAGTTTTAGCGTATGCCGCATGTTAGGGTAGGTTAAAGTACGATAACGACCCTTCTTACCTTCACCGCCGTCGCCAATCAGTCTTGACTTGTCGGAATTCTAATTAGGTTGTTTAATGCAGATGAAGGCTACATCGTGTGATATCATGGCTATAGCCACTATTTTTATTCTTTCGGTTTCTACGAACGAATCAACAGGAGTTATGGCGTGTAGTTACTTGCAGTACGATGATGAGCATCCTGGATATCTTCCTTTGATCTAATTTTGGCTCAATATATATTTTTTCGTACTACGCGATTTAGGAGCTCATATAAAAGATACAAAAGACCATCGCAACTATGTTGTTCTTTTATACTTTTTATCTTGCAAAACGGTTCATGCAATAACCGTTGCAGTTTCCCTACTTCTATGTCAAATCTTACTTTATGTATTTTTATATATATTACTGTCAATATTTGAGATTTTTGAGGTTTTCTGACAGTCATGCTGACATTATCCTCCCAAGCAATAAGCCAGAATTTCAAAGACACAATTGTACTCTCAGTATTACTTGCTGAAAGTTTTACCTTTTTCTGGTGCTGTGGCATCAAGATCCGTGTTAGCCTTATTAAGTTGAAAGCATTCTCTAACCGAGGCTTTAAGTAAAATTACAAAATGCACCTTCCATTTTTTAGCTTTGTCAATGATCATTTTCGGTAAACATGTCTTCCAAAGCTTATTCATCTTTTTTAATAAAACAGACTAACTCCTTACGTCTTGCTTAATTGAACTAACTCCCTCTTTTCCTATCTTTCGAAATTCCAACGGATATTAGTCTGTCCACTCGTACTAAAGAACTTTGATAAATCATAATAGGTTACTACGTAACTTTATATGGGTTTTTGTTTAGATAAAAAAATGTATTTTGCCGCATGTCTTTGGTCTTCATGCATCCTCTATTTTTATCCCATTAGCAAAATTAGGTTTTTATCTTCCGCCACTTTAGAAGGCGTTTGTTACAACTAGGTCTCCTATATCTCCAGGATAATACTTAAAACACATTCGCTTTAATTAAAACTTTGCAACTTTAAACGCGGTATTGAGGCATACATTTGTGATTATGATTAAACACTATTTAATGGTTTATAAAACCTGTGCATTTTTTCACTATCCTTTACCTGTCAGTAATACTCTCAACAATTGTTTTCAGTTGACACAAAGTTTGACTTCTACTTGGAAGTTTGGAAAGGCATTGCGGAAATAGTTCCTGATATATTTAATCAGACGACAAACATCAATTGTACACAAATAACTGATACAAGTACAGTTTCGGGTAAGTTTGAAGAAACTTTTCAGCTACTATTTGAACGTGCCAGCAATGTTTCAAACTAGATTTTCGCGCTCATCAATTTATATACGCATCAATCGATATATTACAAGAAGGAGGTATCCGTAATATTTTCATTGTCGCCTACTGTAGGTCTCTTACGGAAATTTACTTAATTCAAGAACATTACAGAGTGACTTTTGAATATTAACTTTTATTCAAAAACCATTCTTGAGACAAATAAATCAAAAACTCACCTCTTTAATTTATTCTTGTCCTGCAATTCTAAAAAGTTTAGATCCATTGTCTTATCAATTTTTTCTGGTTCTTCGACAAATTAAATGTTTTTTTTTGTATTTTCCAGTGATCGAAACATTCCTTCCTTTAGTGTGGTCTTTTAATTCAAACATGTACTTTCTGAATTGTATGGGTTATTTTTTATCTATGAGGGTAAGAGGCTAGATTCTGATTCGCCGGGAACCAACTTGTCTAGAAATAGGCATACAACTCACAACCATCACACTTCAAAATGGATCCTCATGCTATTGTTTACCCCAATTATAAGGCCACCCGTTTAGAGCTAAACTTTAGTCCTTTCTACGCAGATCGATTCATTTTTGCATGGGAGCACTAAAATCAGAAGCTTTTAGTATGGGGAAGTTTTTCTCTTGAAACGGGTTAATAAGATACCAAGTAATATTAAATGCCAAGCAATGGCTCCACAATGTAATCTGATGTATCAGTATTTCCTCGCGTCTGGACTGAGAATGCGACATAGTTTAAATGCTACCTTGTGCCTAGAGTGATTTATTTGACACCACCGGCCAACAGAGTGACGTCAATTCTGTGAGTAACGCTCAAAATCGGCCTTTTTCCACGATGGACAGAATTCAACCATGTTGACTTCACCAAATGCCAAGAGGAGTAATGCGGCAAATTTTCAGCTAGGTAAGATTTCGGCATTACTTGCGGTGCGTTGTTGTGGCAGAGATATCGGCGGACGTCCAAACTAACCGAAGCATCTGCTGGAAAACTAAATTACTGTTCATAAAGGGCATTGTAAGAAACAAATCGGCAGGAGGAACTATACTTCTTAGGTCAGATGTGCAGTACTATGTGGTATAGGCAGATCCACAATGCCGACAGAAACAGGGGAGACTGTAATGGCCATTTCTGGCTCATTAGCCCTCGTCAGCCAGTCCTACCCAACCCCAGGTGGTGCACCAACCGAGGATCGAACCCGTGACCCCTTGATCAGAATTCCAACGCTCAAACCATTGAGCAACGGGCTCATTGCCTTGCCAGTTTAGATCATAAATATTAACATTCTTTGACGGACGCTCACTGATCACCTTCCAATTGGTGATCGTTCGTCGAAGAATGACTAAGTGGTGTCTCTGGGAAGCAGTGGAGTAGGCATTATCGAACGGAAGTTGATAGTGGAGTTTTCAAACTCAACTGTTTGGACATCCAAAGGGCTCATCACCGCTAACTTCTTGGAAGGTTCGCTGTTTACTTGGTTATACAAAAGACAAAGATTAACTTGACATCAGCGGTACGTTGCCTTGGCGAATAAGTAGCAGCAATTGATGCTCTCTTATGCAAGGAAATGTAATTTGAGAAGTCAACTTCAGCAAACGTATGCTTTTTATTATTCATCCTTAGGAATATGCAGTAATGTAAGAGAGAGTAGCAAGAGTTCAGATGGCAGGTGCTAGGCTGGTGTGAGAAGAGGGGGACGAGGAAAGAGGGGCTTCTGACAAGTAACTACGTCTATGTCTCGTCACCGTAACGTGAGGTGGCTGGTGCGAACACGCATGCTGGGGTCATCTTCGTCCAAAGGAGCCTAAGTTCTGTATGAACGATTTATGCGAGCACCACGTTGGTTTCACTAGCTGTATGACCACTGCTGCTGCCTTCGGTGCCGCAGGAACTTGAAGCGTCTAGACGGCACTTTGTAGATGACCCGGAAGGAGTGGTTGATATCTACCCAGCCTGTGCACTCGACCATGTCAGCCAAAATCACCCTAGATATGGACTTTTCCGTGACTGTTTTGATAAGTGCCTAGTTGTTCGAGCAGTATAACCTGCCCCACAGGAGGAATTGAAGGCTTAGCTGCATGTTGAAGAGGTGTGAAAGGGCAGTTTTTCCTTATTTTCAAAAAAGCGCGCGGGTGGAGTTGTTATTAATAAGATCAACATACCGGTCTGATACTACGACCAAAGATGGCAGTTTAATGGGCCGAGGAGCTATTTTCTACAGTGAGAAAGCTAAAAATGACTTTTTACAGGGAAAGCAGAATGCCAAGTCATACATTCAAACACTTCCCCTGTTAAACTGTTGCTACAGTGGGCCTATGGGTTTGTGAACTCGTATGGATTTACAAAGGCTAGTGTCAATACGTATGACCTAGAGGTCGGAACAGGGCTTAAGAAGCTGCCAAATTGTGACTGCTGAAGTCCGATCTTTACCCGAGTGAGGATCTCTAAAGACCGTTATCCACGTGTTTGCATTGCAACATGCGAATTTGGCACTAGAAAGATCAACTGAAGGCGGCTGTTCAATATATGTAAAGTGCCTTGAGTGAAATATGACCTAAGGTTTTGATTGGTGGCGTAAATAACAGGGTCGTTTACATTTTGAAGTGATTTTTAGATTTGAACAGTGATGCCAACATGTGAGTGGCTGTATAATTGTGCAACATCCAATTTCTAGCCATTTTTGTTCGCGTTTAACCTCAGCATTTATGCTTTACTACAATTAAAACGAATAGATTGTTGAAATACTAACCCCAACTGTGCAGCCTAAGGAATTTTGGACAGACTTTAACATCCAAAAAATATACCCAGTTTATTTAATAAAAGCCACAGTATCTAGAGTGCACTTTGAGCCGCGAAACAGGTTTTTATAAACTAGAAGTGTCTGACTACGATAGGACCCACTGGGTGCCAAAACCATTTTATTTTCAAGTTTTAGTAAGCGTTACCTCAGTTTTCTATTATTTTGTTAAACCCTGCGCTGATATCAGACGTGCTTTCCATTTGAGCCTTTTATCATTATTATATTCTTCAAATGGTTGTCACCTCTTCACCTGCCAAGCAACGGAACAAAGAGCTGTTAATCGTTTTTTTAAAGTTTGATCGCCTTTTTAATGTCTAGTAGAGACACTCGATGTCCTTCTGAAGCAACGCTGCGTCTTACAGAAGGCGTGGTTGCAGAAGATACTCATGCTCACAAACGAAGGACTAAACTTCAAAGTTTGCAATGCAGATTCGCGTAATCACCTGCCAGGGGTTTATAAAAAGCAAAGTCATCTGCTGGAAATGTTGCGCTCTCGGGTTCCGAGAAGGAATCCCTGTATCATCAGCAGAGAGAGAGAGAGTCCAGGAACACATAAATTATATTACCGTAAAGGGTAATGGTAGGTTATGTACAGCACCAAGAACGCCCAAAACCCTAGGCTCAGGTTTTGCTTTATGTTCGTCGATAGAAAAGTATGCAATTCGCGGAAGTTTTACGCCAGCGCAACTATCATTTCTACACCGATGTTGAGGCAATGGGATTCTACTGAAGTCTGTGCAGTTGAAACCGGCAATGAAGTCATCTCAGAGCTTTCAAGCCGATATCCGTTATGGATCTCAAATTTTTGGAGCCTTTATAACAGATGCACATTATCAACTTCGTAAATTTAACGAGAAGAAAGAGCAACACGTGCAATTTTGCAAGGACCGTATGCACCTCATATTACCCACTGTAATGTCCCACCCGTAAAATTCCTAGTACCACCGGTCCCGTATCACATAAGCCTGAGGTAACTGGCTTTCTTGGTGCTGTACATAACCTGCCGTTACCCCGTAAAGTTCCAAGACTTCAATGCAGATAATAAATTGAGAGATTGCTAAGAAACCTTGCTCTGTTTTATGATGAGACTGATCTCAAAAAGCCTGTTACTTAAATGCGTCGGAATTGTTCTCAAATATATTATTATTCATTTTTTTCTTTTTCTTGATGATGCCTTTGAACTCTCACTTAGATGTTCTATGTTTTGGCAGTTTCGGCTCTGAGAAAAACTACTTACTATATCCGTTTCGTTAACATATTTATTCAGTAGCTCGTTGTTTAGCTTGTGTATTACTATAAAGTTTTGTGTCTGAGCATAACTTGTGTATGTCTATGTAGTTTGGTATCCGAGCATAACTTACAAAACGCAGAAAGTGGTTCGTTAGATATTGGCCGTTTTAAACGCGTTTGGAAGGGGCTAGGGTGATCGAGATCCCATAAAACTATGAACATGTAGATGACTACTTTTCGTCGGGTAAGCTGCAGATCTTCAGCTGATTACCTTGAAGGCACTGATGCTGTATGGTTCAGAGGAAATTCTTTTACACTCAGAGCATAAGGTTGTATAGCTTAATTTCTGGACTTCCGCCGTGGATAGAAGGTGTTCCCTTAGAGTTTTTCGGTACTTTGGCGACACGCGGTGTACTGCACAATCAATGCATACCAGATAGACTGGACTTGGACCGTGGACAGTCTTTTGGTTCAATTTCTCCGAGCTGCGCTTGTAGGTGCTTATGGATCCTCTGCAGCAACCGTCAACACATTCAATGCATGCAGCCTGAA
Organism: Schistocephalus solidus; assembly: GCA_017591395.1. NCBI lineage: Eukaryota > Metazoa > Platyhelminthes > Cestoda > Diphyllobothriidea > Diphyllobothriidae > Schistocephalus > Schistocephalus solidus. The sequence goes on along the minus strand of WEDG01000341.1, from coordinate 150,088 downwards.
AAAAGGAGTAACACAAAATAAACGCGCATAAACGTATGTTTGTGAAAGTATCTTCCAAGTCAGTCAATCTGATTTTCTGTGAAGCTAAAATCAACTTTCTTCTAGTGGCATGTGACTACGTAACACAAGTTATATTAAGCCCACAGGTATGTTGCTAAGGGTGCAACAGGCAATACGCAGTCAGCTGTTTTACGGTTGTTAGCGATCATCAGTACATCCTCAAAAATAAAAAAACTACTAGATAAAATTTATGGCTGTATTCTTCTCTACCAGTACTTCCAATCAGTTGTACAGGTGCACTTTAAAAACTGCAGACTTACACTCGTACATAAAAATGACCTACTTCTATAATTATCGAATACGTTAGATTTGCATATTTATGCAATTTATTGAATTATTTTTCAGGCATCCTGGCCTGTGTCAAAGAAATGGCTTGCACTCTGGCCAACAGTTCATTTGGTACGTTTTAGTGACAGTTATTTACTTCATAGGGGTTTTTAAATTTTTAGTTTCCTGCGAAAAAATACTTAGATAATTCAGGATGATGAACTTGGCTTTCTGCGACATCATTTCAGCACTAAGTCTGCATTTATAATGGTAGAATTTGTTCGAGTGCTGGATCGTTAACGTCCACATAAAAATTCAGTAGGTCTCGACTACAGATTAGTCTTTTCCAGAGGCATTTCTTGCAGCAACTTAACAGAACAATAAAGAGATTAAATTCTGACTTCTGGTTCAGTGCCATCCGTATAAGTGAGCTCCGGAAATATTGTTGTATTTTACGTGCAGATGACGCAGTGAATGTATGATAACGAAATATTTACGCAGTTTGGCCCCAACCGTTCCCAATTATAACGTTTATCTCCTTTTTTCAAGTTAGGCAAAGCGCTTGTGTAGACTAACGTGCAGGCTATCAGTCATACTGAATAATTAAAGCTAAGTAATCGATGTTATTTGTGCAAAGTAGGCATGCGTATGTCATTGCTGCCATCCGTTTTGCCTACTGCTCATTGTACCTTATTCTTAATATTTGCTATTTTTTCCTGGAGACTTACGAAGCAAAGTTTTCCTCTGGTGGGTGTCATGTAAGGATTTCTCAATAGGTTTTTTTACCCGTTTTTTAATTTCTGAGGATATTATTGCGTGCTTTTGAGAGAACATCCTTCGGTGCAGACCTTTTCAGGCTCGTCTAAAAGTTGATTTGAATATCTGAGTTTAAATCCATCACCTACTGTGGTATAAACTGCATACTATTCAAACATTGCCAATGAGCCATCAGTAGTATACTTCTACATAATAAGAGGTTGTTGCAGATTTAAATAATTCATTTGACCCAGTTCTGAAAATCTTGGAGGACTCCCCTTGTATCCAACATTCAGCATTCAATTTAGCCATGAACTGCCTGCAATCACTCACAACATGGCCTGACAATATTTTTAACATGGCCTCTTCCATTCTTCTCACAATTTGTTTGTAACGGGAAATATTTCAGTTATTTCTGCCCTTTGCGCTCTACATGTGTTTATATGATATCACAATTCCCTCATGTCTGGACAGAAAGTGTATCGCCTTCTTATGTGGTGGCTTGTGTCACCGCACTTTACAAAACCTTGGGACGACGGGAAAATGGGTGGAAATAAACCACTATAAAGGTGTGCAGGCTACATTCTCTCTCTCTCTTCGAGGCGGCATCAGTTCAGTCTGTTTTCAGAAACGAGAGAACAATCTTTTTATCTTGTTATTTATCAATTACTGTAGGAGCATTTACATTTCTCAATTTTTCAATTCGATCCTGCTTACTTAAACTGCTATCTTATGCTATTCAACAAGGTAATGCACATTTGCACTTATGGCAATCACTTTGAAAAACTGGAGTTCTCAGCCTAAGCGAGCCCTATTTTTGAACAGCAAGAACGAAAAACGGACGCACCTTTCATTACTTAGGATACGCTTACAGTGTTTATCTTTGGCATTGGTCCCTTTAGAAACGAGTAATGGGTATTATTTATGCATATGGCTGGTAATTTTATTATATTTTAACGATACATCGTATATAGTGGTGTGTTGGAAACTCTTGCATTCAGAAAAGGTTGATAATTAGTGTTCCTTATCAGTTCGAGGAAAATATTTGAGGATTTTCTGATAAAAAATTGCTATAAAACGCGATGTTTCTAGTTTCTGTGGAAATTTACGGAAACGAGCGCATTACGCGTCAGTGCTAATGGTATATTTAGCTCTCAGAAGTTTTTTCAATTCAAATTTATGCTGCTTGCGAACTACCAAGTAAGGACGTTTGCATTGATTATCTGTCAAACTAGTCATTCACTCATTTGATCAGTGATTAATAAGTATTTTTATCCAATTTTTCACATGTTGGCCTCATTCTGTATGCCAAACTGTCCTTTTTGAGTTGGTGTACTCCTAGCCCAAAACTTTTGTGACTAATTGATTTAATGTCTTTTTTTATATGTCAGTGGATTTAAAAACACCCCTTAGGGAAGCAAGTTCAGTGATATGCGAGCAACCCCAACCAGTGACAGGTATCCCTCAGGCCGCCTTGGACTACTTGAGAGACAGTGAGTACCTTGATCTATTTCAATGTTTGGAAGGACTTCGCCTACGTGGTCCCTATTCCCTATTATTTTTAAATCCCTTGCAGTATATATCGAAGTTCGCGAGACAACCCACATTATAACCAGTCATGTAAATAGAAAAGATAATCTAAATGAGTTTTTAAGATTTCATGACGCGAAAAACCGTAAATTAATTCACACATGTGACCCGTTGGCCATAAGTACCAAATACTAAAAGAATCAGCTGATAGGTTGTCCTGGAATTATTGCTTTGGAACCTCTCACGCTAAGGAATGGTCTAAGAAAGGTTGAAAATCCGATATAAGATCATAATGCTAAAACCATTTACGAGTCAAAGTGTCTTGAACCTAACATTCTCTGCAAGACACTGACATCTCGTAACCGGAAGACACAAATCATTGGCCTAGTAAATGCCAACCAGTAAATTATAACACACAAAACTCTCTTGCATTAGCTGAAACCGCAGAGCATTTCATAATCTCCAAAAAAATACAAAGTAAATTTTCAATATCTTCTGATTCTTTCACAATAATCTGACCAATTACACAAATAGTTGATCATGTAAAAATCACAGTTTCAAGGAAGAATACTGCTGATATTTACAAAGCACGCAATTTAAAATATGGCCCTGGTAAGAATCGAATCGTTAAATTTTTGCTTCTATTCAATTTCCATCACCAAGCTTCTTTGCAATTCCCATTCACCAACTTGAGCAATTTTGTGTTACTTCTGTTTGTATTAACACTGTGTGTAAAGTATTATATTTAATTTATTTTCAAATTTTCTATTCTGAGCTAATTAATGTACCCAGGAATAGCCTATGCTGACTGGCATTTTATGCATCCATTTTTACGAAACTGATACATTAATTGATCTATTTAATAAACTTGTCAACTTCCCTGGGTATTCGGTTTTGGAGAAAATGCATCAAGAAGTCCAATAACCAGACATATTATTTGTTAGAAATATGAGGGTATTCATAATGAAATGGACCTCAACTTTCTGCTGTTAAAGGCACCTCTGATCCATTAAAACCATTAATACATACTATACAATCCTATGAGCAGCCGTTCAGCTTTAATTGCAAGACAATTATCTTTGATTAGAAAATCTCTGCTGTAACAGTAAGCATGTTTGTAATTGAAATAACTTCGTTGGAAAGAGAAATTCAAAGAATCTATATCTTTAGCACGTTCTGAGGACAATTGTCTTTTGTGAACAAATTTCTCCAAGTTATTTGTCTGTTTGAAAAAAGTAGACTGAACAGAACCTATCAGATTTGTTAACTTAAAATAGATCACGCATAAAAGGCAGTGTTTTCAACATGAATTTAAACTTCAGTTAAAGGCGAACTCGTGGCATTTGTGAATTAACTGCAAAATCATGTTACGCCTATTTAAACTTGGAGTAAGTGTATGCAATGTGGTGTGTGTATAACAGTTATACTTACACTGCAGTTTAATCTTAAAATCTGAAGGGGCAAAACTGACCAAATTCTAAAAATAAGATTTGCATTTTTACATTACTAACTATCGATACTTGCATCTTTTTATTACTCAGCAACAAAAATGCTTCAATAGAATTCAGACACCGCATCGAGTCGGGACATCAATCTTATAGGCATGTTTACTTGCTTTTCCAGGTCTCCTGTCGAAACCGACACTTTTGATCCTGATTCAGTCGTACACAAGGCAAATTGTGGTGGATTCACGTTCGTTTTTTCAAATCTCTTTGTGTATTTATCAGAAACTGTCACCGCAATTATTTTTGCTATGTTTTTCTTCAGTTTTCAAATGTCTAACTTTACTTTTTGACTGAATTTTATTGTTTTCTTGAAAAAAAGGTAAACAGTACCTGCAGAATAAGATTTTTGTAATATTTATGCTGAGTACAATGGCATATTCCGTTAACCAAGCTGAAAGAGTTCAATGGACTCTGAAAACGTTAATCTTGGCAAGTTGGTTTGTCTTATTCGTAGGCTTTACGCACCAGCAGGCAGGCGTTAGTTTGACGTTAATAACTTGATTAACACTTCAAAATTTTATTATATTTACTTATGATACGGACTTTCAACTGTGTGAGTTAGTTATTTGGAAAGCCAATTGGTTAAAAGTGTGATAGGCACGTTCTAGCGCACAGCTGTATCACTTCAACTTTATTCACTATCATTTTTTGCCGGTTGAGCATATATCTAGCTGATGGCTTTAATCTGCCCTGGCCAGTTGGTACTTTAAAAATAGAGTATAAGCATTACACTCTAAAAATACAAGGCTCCTACGATCGGAATGATGTAAACAAACCTCTGACTAATCCAAGTGACGATAGAAAGGATTATCTATACATATTAGCGCCATTTTTTAGTTCTTTGTGCAACAAAAGAGACCATTTAACTCCACATTTAATGCACATTTTTATTGAGATTATGTTCTAGTCATACATAAAAAAGTGCTTTCCTCGCAGTTAGAACCAAGCCCGTACTTTAACTTAACTTCTTGCGGTTCACCGAAGTAGTGAATAATGCTTCAAGCTACGTTATTAAAAAATGCCAAAGACCACTGTTATCCATTTGATATACACCGATGTCAGCTGAAATAACACCCCACCCTATCAGGGTTTGGTGGAAAATAAGCAAATTAGAAAGAAATATGCCTATAGAAATCATGCTTTCATTTGTCTGGAGCAACCAACACGAAAATACCAGCATCGGGCAGAAATGCCACTATCTCGACAGTATAAGAAAGAAGTGTGTTACCCATGCCAAAATTGGCATTTCCCACCTGCGTTGTCATTGACTGTCACCTGGAGCCGCCAACCGGAGGGTAACTCAAAGTCGATTACGTTTGTTGTCGTGCCGCCACCGTAAGTCATTCAAACTGACTGACTGTCTGTCTGCCACTTCTTCGAGTAGTCTGCGAGTATTCTTCACTCCGGATGCCCATTTCCTCTAGTTTTAAAGTATAATTGGGCTTTTGCCAGAAATTCGTTTTCGGGGGATGACGGAAAGGAGCTGCCAGCTAACTCGGGAATTTTTTGTGCCACTGTTACTGTGGATAAGCAGAATCTCGCAGCGGGTATCAGTCAAACTCTGAACAGAAGGTGATAGAGGAGGGGTTGAGTTTGAAGTCCGTAAAACCCGAATGAGTAGATGGGGGTGATGTTTGTGGAAGCGGATTCCATATTTGCCGTATCCGAAATTCAATCCAAATTACTTCGTGTGAAAGTGGTTTAGGCATCAGGAGTAGGCTGCCCGGCAGACCTGATCTCCGCGTGACAAACTCCTGCTTATGGGTACGGTGGGAGTTAAAAGTTCTCATGGTGCACATTTCCCTCCTAGTATATTTTTTTCTTATCCAAAGAAAGGGTGCTGTTCGAAACTGAAGATGGTCCTGTGTTTGCTAAACTTCCCTCCTATGAGACCCGATTACTTATGCTTAAAAGCGGCATATGTTGAAAAGCATGGGAAGTGACTTTGTACTACTTGCGGAAATTAAATTCTCTAGCCTTTCATTTACTTTTAAAGAAAAAGGTGAGTGAGGTGTCGGATGCTAGCTGAGGATTACTATCAACGTGCAAAACTCAGGGTGGAGGTTTTAAGTGCATACTCGAATTAAACATTGGCTGACATTCGGTTTGGCTTTAGGCCAGACTCAAGATCTCAATGCAACACCCAATACGCCATACTGCCGGTTTCCCTTCTTGAAGCCTCTTCTGTCTTAATTGACATGTGGAAAGGTAAATCGTGAAGCCTCATTTTGTTGTCGATGCCTTCTCGTTTACGTCGGCAGAGAACCCATTAATCGTTAGTGACCTAGCTGTTCACACTACGGCAAATTGACTGTCGATTCCAGCGATGTCAAATCTTATGCTCCACAGCACGGTGGTGCAGGGACGGTGAATTAGGCTTGGATTACAGTGAGATTAGACTTACACTGCATCTATTTCATCTCAGTTCTACTCCCCCACCTGGATCCAATGTCAAGACAGAGTTAAGAAAACCGGAGATTTGAGAGGGCACCGACTCACGCACTGTGCTCCAACACAAACAAGAAAACTACAAGGCAGGAGGGGTGGCTCGGAACCCAGCTGAGTGGGAGTGCCTTAAAGGCCGCATTAAGAAAAAGCCATTGCAGCCTCACTCTCAGTCCGCCAGTCAGCTAGCCACTCCACACAAACACAAACTGGGCTGAACACGTGGTCTGAATTATTCTGTCTGTTGGGAACCTTCCAATCCACGCTTTTTAGCGCACCGGGATGGTTTCAAGTGCGTCAAAATGTTTATAGTGAGGAAAATGCGCTGAGCCGCCCACCTCACTCTCCACCCCAGCCCCTAAATCAGGTCACCGTCCGAGCCGGTCGGCTGTTTATGGACATTGGCTGACAGGGCCGGCGGAGTCGTCTTTGTGCACCACATCAAGACCTGGCCCCTTTAACGCACACACCAGAACTCCCAAAATCAGGGGTTAAGATGGAGTCATCGCCGTCTGACCCGCAGTCCATTGGTCGCTCTCTCAGAAAACCCAACCAGAGTGCATAGGTTTCCTGTCTTTGCTTGGCCAATAAGGTCGTGGCCTTCTGAATCGTCAGCAGTTGGAGGTATTGGGTAACATGGTATAACTTCGTTGATCTTAGCTAAGTGCCGTCCACTGCTCCGTAAGACTTCCTTAGTGTCGCTAGCTAAAGTGCCTACCACTTCGCCTACCCTACACCAAATCTAATAAAGGACACGCATCGCTTATTTGTCAAGATTTTGATCCTATATGCATGTGCTTCGATGGCGGAAAATATTCCAAATTCCAGAGTCGTGGCAATTATCAGCTCCTAGTAGCAACGCAGTCCTCCTGCGCCACCTTAAACGTTTATGCATAAAAAAGCCTGCATTTCTCTGTTTAATTTCGGAAGCAAACAATTTCTCACAATCATGTCATGATTTTTATAATTTTGGAAGCTCGCCTATTTTTTAATTTGCTATTTCAGCAGGAAATGCCTCACTACAGCTGACAGTAGACCTCGCTAGGAACATCACTGCTCTTTCATCAAAAGCCACCATCAATGCCACAGAATATCAGTATTGGAGTCTGAAGGAAATTATTGACAATGAGACCACTTTGAGTAAGTCAGGGAATTCTATTCCATTTCACAAATGTACACATTACGCAGACCTCATAAGTAACATCTGTACTTGACTTTTCCCCTGAGTTCCGACCGGTCACGTCTTTCTGAATGCCTATGATACCTTCTTTGCTGAAATGACGTCCATCTTGAACAACACCTACATCAGTGCCGACATGCCAGCCAGGAACGCCTATGCGCCAATCATCCGGAATGATCCCGAGATCAAATTCATCAGCAACAAAAACGACATGCTAGCCACTATGATAGTAGCTATTCTACGTCAAACTAACAATGACCTTGTGCTCATTTACAATGATCAAACAGGTTAGAATAAAATTTTGGAAAATCGTTTATTGCAATCTTTTTTGATCTCTAGCAAAATATTACGAAATCTGAAAGAGCTACCATCGTGTGATATGAGATGAGTTTTGGATACTATTATAGTAGAAGGGAATAGATTTTTACCGTTTTCCCTGAAGCCTTGGGCTGGAGCCCTTGCTGATGCTCGCATTAGCAGTATGCGAAGGGGAGATTGAGGTGGTCATTTCTGGCTTGACTATATTCGGCAACCGAACGCACCCCAAGCCTTGGCCAGGAACACCGGGCGTTTGATCGATGTGCATTCGGTTCATGGGCAATGTAAGCTACCATTGACAAGAAATGGGGATCTATTGTGACTACTTTTTGCTGAAAGATGAGGCTTTTGTTTATATTCAATCCCCTTTTAGTTACCCAACTTCCAACTGGGCATGTGTCCTGGTATGCCTGACTGATAAATTCACATAAACTAGATGCCGTTATTCTCGTCTTCCTTGTGTTTGCTTGTAATAGGCCTTGATTACTGGTTATTCGTCTTTGTCTGGTGACATGCTCTGGGTTTCAGACCGGAATCCTGCGTTATTCTCTAAACTAGACGTTAAAATAAACTGCACAGTGCCAGAGTTCTATTTCACCTTATAGGCTTACTGGAAGATTTAAAACGGCGTGCGTCTGGGTGCGTGCAGAAAGCTGCGATGACAAGGCTTAAAAGTAAGCCCATATGGTTGCAGCTCACGGTGAATTACATATGAATTAGGCCCACTGTGAGATAGCTATCCTGGGCAGCATGTTAGTCCTGACAAGAAATGTGTGCGCGTGTCTAGGTAGGCATAAAAGATTGGTATCCTTCAGAGCACCGCATGAATGCAAACATGCAATCTCAACTGATAGACACAGTTGCAACCCGTGATCAACGCCGACTCTGTCGGCAAAGTCAATAGAGCTAAGCATTTTCAACCTGATAAACAACTTTTGAACGCTGTTTTCCGCGTGTTAAAACAACAAGAGAAATGTACCCCATTTTAACTTCCTCACTAATACCTTTTGCTTATTTTTGGACCGAAATATTCCACTGCTACAGGTAAATCGTTTTTGAGTGGTGAGTACACTTCAGTGTTTTCAAGGGGCTTTTACTGAAAATTTGCACGCCATATATCGGTGTATTTTCCCTTGCAGAGCTTGATTTTTTAACTCGACAAATGAAGGCTCTGTACTACACAACCTTCAAATTGGATCCTACTTGGGAACAGAACTTAGAAAGGCTTAAAAATGTCTTTCAAAGAAAGACGATCACTCGGTCCTACGTACTGCTGCTCGATCGAAAAACCCTTAAGGAGACCGCAAACCAGCTGCTAAATTATGTACGTTTAGTTGATGCTTTGCTCTGAAGTATCCAGAATCACATTTAAATTTATGTGACTATTCTGGCAACTGCTCTAAAATTATGCCAGTAAGCAGGCTTCTTCATAGGCGCAGCAAATTAAAACTCTCAATATCCTGATTATTTAGAGGGCGATTGAACTGATTACATAGAGTTTTCTTTCGTTGTATGTGCGCATATTTAAAAAAATATATAAAACGCATTTTGATTTTAGTTTTCTGGTTATGTTTTGCTTGAGGAGATGCGTACAAGCTGAGCTTTGTATAAAGGACGGGTTGGAAGGCTGTGGGTTAACAGAGAGTGTGGGCAAATTAATCCTTTTATGCCATGTGATTCATGAATCTGCGTCTCAATATAATATACAGGTTGAGTTCCTTTGTTTATATGTAAAATCATTTGATATGTTGAAATTAATTTACTGATCAAGATTCTTTATTCCTTAATAATGTCCTTTATTTTAATTTTTTTGTAGATAAATAATGTTTCATTATTACTATATAGGCGCAACATCTGGGGTAGTGAATTTTTGATTGCCGATAGTGTTTATAGTTAGCCATGCGGTAGTGCACTAGAGTTGTGCCAAAGCCTGTCAAAATTTTCAACAACATTTCAATCGAGCACCACATTTTCAATTCTGGACACAGAATTTTGCAGAAACTGGAAACTTGTGCATTCACCCGTGATCCGGAGGACCATCTACTGCAAGCACGAGAAGGTCGTATATTTCCTAAAAGAGAATTATGGAACAAATCAACGAGAAACTACTCGAGCGTGTATGACTTCAGAGATTTCTGTTCACAGATATCTCATGAAAATAATATAAGTACCTCAAAAGATTCTACATATAAACAGGGAAAATGAACGTACCCAATATACAGAGAGGGATACTTTTAAAAATCTCCAGAAGCAGGGAGGAAGGTCTGTATATTTTTGATCATTTAGTGTGTCGATGAAACTAACAGAAAGGACCAACTTTCTGTTAAGCTTGAATTTTACTTATTTTTGAATTCTTGTAAGAACTTTAAACATGTTTTATTCATTTATGATTTCTAAATTTGCTTCCTATAGGCCCTTATTCAGCAGCAAATGAAGAAGGGAGTTGAGTGGATCCTTTTCTCTCTTGTAAGTACGATTCTTTTCCTCATCTTAACGCTGGTTGAGATTAAAAGTCGTCCACTGACTAACTTTCCTGCGATAAACAGCTTATATCCAATCTTGAACTTTAAAACGTCCGAGCTAAATTGCTTGATATCCATTACAGTAATCTTTGCAGTCTTTTTGCCCCTGAGTGCTGCCGATGGACACGAAATATATATAGATATTTGTCTGTTTATCCCTATCTGTCCTATTGCACCAACTGATCTAGTTTGACTACCTCACTTTATCTTCTGTTTATTTCGTCTGACGACGGGGTGACGTCACCAACTCGAACATTTACGAGCATAATTCGATTTCCCGAAGAGCTTTTTCTTTTCATATAACCCCAGGCAGTAATAAGATATACGTGAGCCAATTATAAAAGGATGAGGGTCATGACAACTACCTATTGGCTCAAACACTAGGCCCGAATCGATTTTTAATGTGCACTCACAATGCTATCTATTCCTTGGCAAATTTGAATAACTCTGCGTTTAACGACGATCTGGGGAACTTGCATCGAAGATTTACGCAAAACATTCTCCTTCTAAAGAAACGTGTCCGATTTCAACTTATATTTCGTAGGATGCATACCTTTCAATGCATATATATAGTGTATCTGAATGCATTAGCTGAAAACCAACCATCAATTAGTTCAACGTTAGTCTGAAGAACCAAATAGCCATTTCACCAATTAGCTTCTAATATAAATCGCTTATATTAATTGTATAAATTATAGTAATACAATTTACAAGACTATTTGGCTGGCATACGTTTTTTTGTTAAATTATCCTCAAGCTGATGCATTTATATGGGTATGGGATCGAGTAAAGCCAGCCAGTGGCTTTAGGCGTGGTGTAGCAATAAGTGGAAGGGCATACTACGAGGCAGTGCTTTCGTACTCAGGAACAGTTATGGAGTAATGTCAAAAGGATAGGAAGAGAGCGAGAGAGCGGAAGCCTTGGGGCTCAATCTCGAGGCCCACCAGCAGCCGCACAGTGGCTTGTAGTATAGACAGATGACCATTGCCGGCAAAGACGACGGGGAGACTGAAATGGCCAATCCTGGCTTATTAGCCGTCATCAGCCAGCCATACCCAACACCAGGTGGTGCACCATCCGTGGCTTGAACCCGCAGCCTATTGATTAGATGTCCAACACTTTAACGATTCAGACATGGGCTCGTTGTCTTTAATGTTCATCTGCCTATACTGCGGCTACTGGTGGCCCTCGAGTGTGAACCCCAAAGTAAAACGGAATGAGAGAGTCTTGCAACCGATCGGTGAAGCGTCCATTCATCAATGCTTATGTTCTCAATCTAAACTGGCAAGACAACGAGCTCGTGGTTTAATGGTTAGAGCGTTAAACTTCTAATCAACAGGTTGCGGGCTCCAGCCTCGGTTGGTGCACCACTTAAAGTTGCGTCTGACTGGCTGATGATGGCTAATGAGCCAGAAATGGTCATTCTAAACTCCCTTAACTTTGTTGGCATTGTTCATTCGACAGATTTTTTTGACCTGATGATGAGAACTTCTTCAAATTAAACATATGCTCGCCAAATGGTCCTCTTACTTTCGTCATAATTCCCTTAAAATTATGGGCATACTTATGTCTGGTAAATGGAAAGTACTGTCAAGTTGAAAATTTAAACGTTTATTTCTAGACCACTACTTCTACTCATAGTTCTACTATATGAAAGGTCTAGTGGGGAGACAATGGAAACAGAATCAACCTCTCTAGCAGCATTTTTGTAAGATTACCGGATTGCAAGATGTCAATTATTTAGTGTTTAATTGCAACCTTAATGTCGAACGCATGTTAAGTTGACTACCTTCCTCAGGTAAATAAAGCTTCGCTGTACGTAAATGTACTGCCTTCGGCAAACACGCTTTCCTATTGATTTAATTTATTGAATCGGAAATAATTTTTCTGATCTTTGCCATTTTTTCTCACAATGAACCGCGTTGCCGGCCCTTTCTCGTAGTAATGGTTCATGCTTGTTATAAGATAAACGTATCTCGGCTAAGCGCAATTACCTGCATTGGTCCCAACGCTAGCAGAGCACGGAACTTCCTGGTAGCCGAAAAAGAGGAATAGCATCAATTATACGAAGCCGAAGCTCTTCTCTGAAGCTAAACTTCTCACCAATTGCAATAAGCGGTTTGCTAACATTGATGAAGGCTCACCAATCACTAACGAAACTCAATCGTTCCGCACCGCCAGCAGCCGCACAGCGGCTAGTAGTAGACTAGGCAGATGAATATTGCCGGCAAGGACAAGGGGGACTGGAATGGCCATTTGTGGCTTAGTATCCATCGTCAACCGGTCATACCCAACTCGAGGTGGTGCACAACCCAAGGATTTTTGCCGGTAATATTCATATGCCTATTTTACTCCTAGCCGCTCTGCGGCTGCTGGCAGGGTTAGAGAGTGAGCCTCAAGGCATAGCGGAACGAGTGAGTTCTGTTAGCGATCATTGAGCGTTTATCAACGAATGCAAATCAATATTCCTGACCTAAAGCGGCAAGACAACGAGCCCGTGGCTGAATGGTTAGAGAGTTAGACTTCCGATAAAAAGGTCACCGGTTCGATCCTTGAGTGGTGCACCACCTGGGGTCTGGTATGACTGACTGGCGACTGGTAATAAGCCAGAAATGGCCGTTCCACGATCCCTTGTCTTTGCTGGCAATATTCCTCTGCAATAAGTAACCTAGTCCTCCTACAGTTACCTTCGAAGACAGTCGCAAAACAGCTCTGTGCCATAGTCGGTTATTTGTTCTGTCTTTGTCTATGACTGTGAGTGAGTATTCTTCTGTGATTTTAAGGACAGCCACGGTAACTTTAAGCCTTCACTTGAATAAGGTCAAGTACAAGTGTTGTTACTTAACTTGGAGTATACACTTTCTATTAGAAGTACTTGGGTCCAGTGTGGTCTGAAATAACTGTAATCGGGAATTTATTTAGTAAATAGGAAGGCGGAAGGCTTGCCAGCCACTGCGTCTAATTCATTCCTCAGCTTGTCGATGGCTTTGAGCGGTTGACCCGTGAATCGGAGATGGAAGTTAGAGTAATAGGAATCCATTAGTGACTTCCTCATTATATCAAGTCCGATGGGCTAGCTGACAGGGTAACTCGGTACTTTGCAGGACTCAGAGTCAGTGAGTGTCTACTTCATTAAATGTCAATCGAAATGCTGAAATGTGTTTTCGATTCAAACAACTTACTTCATTAAGGTTTTTGTATTGATTATCGTGCAGCTTATCCTAAGAAATTTCAGCCATGGTAGGGTTTCAGCTTTTAAACGTGCTTCTTTCTGACTGGACGAAAAAATAATGATCGCAAAAAATGATTACTTAAGTAGTATGCAATTTTCTCATTTATTTTCAATGCTTTTATTAATTCCAATACATTTTACAGAAAGCCGGCACAAAAGATATTATTTCTTATATACGTTTGAAAGCTAATTATGCCTTATTCAAATTTCATACTTCAAGAAAGTTTATCTTTTGGTTTTTAAAAACTTTCTAACTATGACATTCTTAAGACCAAGAAATGTTCATTCATAATGCATCGTATTCGTCAGTCTATTAGTCTTTCCAACAATGCATACAGCATGGTCCAAATTCATTACATTGTATGAGAACTGTGTGAAATCTTCTTCAAACCGTATAAAAATTTGTTATTTTTACTTACACAGAATGTATACACCATGCAGTTTGGAAACCGTGAATCCAAGTGTAACGGCCGGGAAGGTAGAAAATTACTCGGCAAATTAAAAACTTTATAAAAACCGAAAGATACCCTTTTTTCAAGTAAAAAATTCAAATACGATGTAATTTTCTATCAAACTTGTACGATAAATAATATTGTTGTTCGTTTTTTCTGTAACATATATTTGAATTAATAAGAGCATCGAAAATCGATTAGAAAATTGCATACTACTTAAGTAACCATTTTTTAGAGCATACTGTTTTCGGGCGGCCAGAAAGAAGCACGTTCAAAAGCTGACATCCTACCGTGATTGAAATATTTTGGGATTAGGCTGCACGATAATCAATACAAAAACCCTAATTAAGTAACTTTTTTGATTCGGTTGACATTTCATGAGATAGGGAATCTGCTGTGACAAATTATTAATGTGGCCTTCATGGCACTTCAACGCATGCGAGATCCGAAATGCTCTTTTGAACCCCTGCGACTCTGTACAAGAACCAGTTCGTGCATGGAACACGCAGACCGGCCGTTCCTTCCGAGGCCGCTTCTGGTCCATCTGACGCCATCTTGACACTGCACTCAGATGAGGGATGGAGGAGAGAGTGTGGTATATACTGCGCAAGTCTGCTATGCCTATAAATCAATTCAGGCGAAGGTCATCGTCAGGTGCCCATCGCGTCGTCCAGCACAGGGTGGGCACCATCGCTCCGAGTGGTCAAACCGCCATTATTAAATAAAGCACTGTCTGCCACGTACTATCAGTAATACAGTGTAGGTTTCTTCTTTCATAATAGAACCAGTGTTTTCTGCCAACTACCGTTTTCTCCGAAACCATAAAGAATATTTACGCTCCAGTTGATTACATTTTATACCAGTTATTGGAATTTGTTAGACTTCTTTTTAAGAAGTGAGTGGTTAACATGCGAAAAAAAGAAGGGTCTAAGATATAGAGAAATACTTATTAACCAAAAGTTAAAACGAGTGGGCCAAATATGCATGTGGTGTAAAGACTAGACAAAATACCTAGCTCTATTGTCGTACCAAGATTTATCTTCGAAAGTTTTTACTATTCAGCCTATGATATATATCGCCCTTTGCTGTGCACTTTAGGATTTCAGCTGCAACGACGTATTTTCACACTTTAAAAACACCGGTGCCACATTCTATTGTTTCGCTCAAAGTGACGTTTTTACTCCATTGGAGCCCCTCCAGCCCTACACACGAAAACAGACGCTTGCGGCGCAATACATTGACGCGCTTACATACATCACTACCAAAAGCACTATGGTAAGTAGCGATTGAATAAACTGTATTAGTTAACCTTAGTTTTGCATCCGTTTTCGTGCCCACAAGATTACTTTCCTCGCTATAAACGGCTAATTTAAGATGTTCGAGGACCACATCGAAAACTTTCCATTTCCCCATTACTTATTAAAACAAAAAATAAACCTTGTAAAAAGTGTTGTTGACATACGCACATACGCACGTACGTACGTACGTGCTTACATAATTCCTGTGAGCCAACTGCCAAAACCTCAGAAACCTCAATGGGTTTCGAACCCACAAAAAATAAGTGCAAAACATGTATGCAGCCGATGGTCTAACCGCGTGCGCTGCGAGGTGCCTACCGGGGGGAGGGGTATGAGTTAAGCTACCTTTGCTAAATTAACCCCAGTCCCCCACCACCATCCTAATGCAACGTTTGGGATTGCAACCTAACATCAGAATCTCGTAGCGCTGGCAGTTAGACCGTTGGGTGTATATAATTCTTTAAGTTGCTGCCGTTGCTTCTAACCTCATAGAAACCCCTCTCTTTAGTTCAACGGTGACAGATGAAATAGCACTGTTTTCTAGAAGGTCAGAGCAAATTTTATGATAAACCCCTCACCTTTCTTTTTTGATTTTACTCAAATTGCGATATTACTGCAATAGCTGAGGAACTCGAGTGGCTAGCTCGCGGCAGCTCTTTTCTACTTTCGATAGGGTTCTGGTCTCCAAAGACGTCCTTATACTTGTCTTCACCATTGTAAGGGTCATTTTCATCGCACTTCTCAAAAGCCATGCTTGATACACAAAACCGAAGAACGAGAGTATGAACTTTGATCGACGGAAAACGTTTTATATCGAAAAGTACTGTTGCTAATAGTAAAAGAAGGAGCGGTAATACAACAAGGCGAGGCTTGTATTTCAATGGGTCAAGAAGGGTGGAGTGAGGTAATACCACCAGGGGAAGAGGAAATCAAGGAGCTTAACAGCATGGAGGCACAAGTCACTTGTAATCCGAAGATTCAGGGAGGGTGAAGCTAGGTGCAACTATCATGGAGGGACATTCGGCGTCCTCCCACACTTGGGCTGAAATGGAGAAAAGACAGAGACGAGGCACGCGCGCACGCCAAAGAGGAATTAAAATTTGACTTACACGCTTCCACTCATCTAAACCACAAGGTCGTTCTCCTTGAAATTCGCCCACCACATAACCTTACAGACCAACTTTGATTTCTTTTGGTCGATGCAAACTGTAGAGAGGCCGAACCATCAGACTACTTGTTAGACTTTTTATTTTCGTTTTTAATGCGAGACACAGAACAGCGTTTTTGTCCTTTTACGCAGGCTTAGTGGCTGCTTAAAGGATCGCAGGAAGTGATAAAACTCAGTATAATACTAGATTTTGATATTTCTATTGAGATTTTTGTAAACGCTTGTTACTTCTAGAGGTAAACTCCTCAAGTAATATTGCCTAAATTTCATGGTTTTCTGCTAATTTCAGCCCAACGATTACATCTTGCAAAGGCTGCTCTTCCAAGGAGTTCAGCCGTATACCAACAATGTGGACAGCATAGCAATTTTCGACTGTAGTTCCAGTGATACGAGTGCTGTAGGTCCATTTCACTTCTTTTAATTCTAATAAGCACTTTCTGGTCGATAGTTGAGTTTTGGAATTTCGGCTTTTCACGCTCCTCAGAAATTAATGACTGACTTGGGGTAAATCATCATGAATGAACGTTTATAGGCTCAGCTCGAAGCTTTATGTTAATATTTGAGCCAAAATCAAGTATATCAACTTTCAGACTGAGTTTATGAAGCTTTGATTGGTATGATTTACGTAACGTTAGTCATTTATTTCCGAAGAGGGCAAGAAGCTGACATTTCAAACCTGGGATATCTGCTAGAAAGTAAATGCTGAATGCGGAAGGGCCCAGTGATGAGCCGAACCCTCGCAGTTGTCATGCGGTGACAGAAAATCGACTTAACACTTGTCTGGACTTTCAGCTCGTACCTGCGCTATCAGTACGATAAATCGTGTATCATGGGACATCCTGATGGCATTTTATGAATATCTTGCGGTTTGTCCGCTGAATCTGGCAGAGTGCGACTCAAGTCCTTTGATAGACTTTGGGGTTGAGTCTATACAGCTTCATTCCGAATAATTTACTCCAAGTTAGCCATTTGTTTCGCCGGATATTAAAAATGTATCATCAATAATAATCCTTTTGTTCTTTTATTCCACGTCAGTAAAGGGAATCATGAGTTTCAGTAAATGTGATTGATTTACTTCAGCTGAGTACGAAAACATAAAACTTGTTTAATTGACACTAAGAAATGAGAAAATAAGTTTAATTTCACGAATAAACAGGTGAATAATTAATGGAGGAGAAGCAGTCGGCATAAAACACATGCCAGCTCCCTGCGTTTACCATTCAACAAATAAATTTTGATGAAATCAACACAATTCAAAAACAGAGGTTTTTCGAAGTGCTCTCTGACAAAAAGTTTCCTTAACAAGCAAGTCGCCCGTATTTGGAAGAGTATCAAAGTACAGTGAGCAATTACAAATTTGGGAAGATAGTGGACGATTAAAGGCATACAGGAAAATTCGCCACTTTAGTTCTTTCATAAAAGTAGGCTTAAATGCTAGTACGTAGCTACTCTTAAACGGACAGGACCTGCCTCGTAGATATCTGAAAACTTGTTTCTCTAAAGAGGAATTTTAAACTTGCAATAGAGCTCTCAAGGACAACCATCTGCACTACAAATCAGCTAATTTATACTGATCGAATAGACAGCAAATGCGTTTCCTTTGATTATGATTTGTAGAAGTGCATTTGATGCTTATTAATTTACTGTCACTGGCTCATACCGGAATGTTTCTAGTTTTCTGCTTTTAATGCTTTTAGTGAATAAACCATCCTCGTAAGGAGGTGTCTGGTTTTTGCCTACCCATAAGTCACTCCTAGGCATCCTTAACTTTTATTCCCCCTTAATTACTCAAGTAAAGATCGCAAAGCCCGGGAGCTATCAAGATAGAGCTTACTCAGTCAAGCAAATTATTTTTAGGAATTCTGGTTAACAGTTTTGTGTCTTGCTAGGTTGGAAGCTGGCAACCCGGAAGAAATCCACCACTTATGCTGACACCCGCCAGCACCTCACTTCAAGGTCGAACTGTAAACGTTGGCTTCATTCAGGTTCGTCTTCCACGTCATGTTGATCCTTACGCTAATCGTGGTGATCGTGCATAAGCTCAGGTAGAGTTAACTTTGTTTTCTTCTCGCAAAATGTGGCAAAGAATGCTTGCATGCCCCCCCCCCCTTACTAGCACAGTTGATAGTGTAATATGGAAACAGTGGCGGTGGGATAGAGCCGTGTAAAGGACATAAAAGGGCGGTAACGCATTGGTAGTGAAATGAAATGTAGATGCCTCCGTCATAGCGCAAGTCAGCTGGTTTCTCAGAACTTACTTAGACCATAGTACACGCCTTCTTATCCACGCCTACGTACATGCCAACCTATCATCAACTCTAACCCTACCAATTGTGTGTTTTAGCGTTAGCATTCGTTGCCCAAAGCAGATCGCCAGACGTTAAACGTGATAAAAGTGGACACGCTTAGTTCATATTCTCAACTAAATCTGGCTTTACGCAGTTCCTCATGATTTTGCTTTACGCGGTACGCCTCGAAACTCACAAAACCGATAAAAAAGCCTAAGGTATTTCTATGGATACGGCAAAATACATGCATACATAAAATAATTATGGGTTATTTCTCATGCAATTCAATACTGGCATTAGTTCACTTATTTTTCCAACCTTTGTTATTCCTCAAGTTTAAAATTCTTATCCGTATATCGATACATATATATATGGTGAAAGCGTTCGCCTTCTAATCAGCAGGTTGTCGGTTCGAGCCTCGGTCATGCATCACATAGGGTTGGGTACGACTGGCTGATGGCTACTTATAAGCCAGAAATGATCATTCAAATCTCCCCTGTCTTCATCGGTATTGTTCTTCTGCCTAAAAAGCTAGCGGGGCTGGTGGAGCTCGCTAGTGGGCCCTAAAGAAGAACGGGATGAGTGAGTCCCAAAACCACTTGGGATTTTAAGTGGTCGCTATGTGAAAGTCTGCGATAACTCTCCTTTTAGTCCTAGAGCGCAACGGGAGGAGTATGTTCTGCTGCCTGATGGGTGAGCACCAATTCATCCTAATTAATATTATCGACCACAATCGACAAGAAAACAGGCTTCATGGCTCATTTTTAGACCGTTTGACTCAATTACCTACGATTTCAGGTTCGAATTATGAGTTATTGGCTATGACTGGCTGATGATGTGTAATAAGCCAGAAATGGCCATTGTGGCCTCTCTTGTCTCTGTCGTTACTCCGTTATCTACATTTGTAACTATTAACTATCCGACTGTCTACTAGGGGTCTTTATTGAACACTAATGAACTACGGACGCGTATGTCCAGTTAACTGATCGCTAAGCGTCACTCCATCATAAAATATATATATATATATGTTATTCTGCCTATATACTTAGCTGCCTTACGGCTGCTGGCGGGGCTTGAGAGTTAGCCCCAAGGCACAACGGGACGAGTGAATCCTGTAACCGATCGGTGAGCGCCCCACTACCATTCTTAATATGCCCGATCGAAACCGGCAAGACAACGAGCTCGTGGCGCAGTGGGTTGAGCGTTGGACTTCTGCCCAACAAGGTCGCGAGTTTGAGGCTCGGGCGCCGCAGCGCCTGGGGTTGGGTATGGCTGACTGATGATGGCTTTTAAGCCAGAAATGGCCATTCCAGTCTCCCTTGTCTTTGTCGGTCATGTTATTCTGCCTATATACTTAGCTGCCTTACGGCTGCTGGCGGGGCTTGAGAGTTAGCCCCAAGGCACAACGGGACGAGTGAGTCCTGTAACCGATCAGTGAGCGCCCCACTGCCATTGTTAATATGCCCGATCGAAACCGGCAAGACAAGGAGCTCGTGGCGCAGTGGGTAGAGCGTTAGACTTCTGCCCAAGAAGTTCGCGAGTTTGAGGCTCGGGCGCCGCAGCGCCTGGGGTTGGGTATGGCTGGCTGATGACGGCTAATAAGCCAGAAATGGCCATTCCAGTCTCCCTTGTCTTTGTCGGTCATGTTATTCTGCCTATATACTTAGCTGCCTTACGGCCGCTGGCGGGGCTTGAGAGTTAGCCCCAAGGCACAACGGGACGAGTGAGTCCTGTAACCGATCGGTGAGCACCCCACTGCCATTGTTAATATTCCCGATCGAAACCGGCAAGACAACGAACTCGTGGCGCAGTGGGTAGAGCGTTAGACTTGTGCCCAACAAGTTCGCGAGTTCGAGGCTCGGGCGCCGCAGCGCCTGGTGTTGGGTATGGCTGGCTGATGACGGCTAATAAGCCAGAAATGGCCATTCCAGTCTCCTTTGTCTTTGTCGGTCCTGTTATTCTGCCTATATACTTAGCTGCCTTACGGCTGCTGGCGGGGCTTGAGAGTTAGCCCCAAGGCACAACGGGACGAGTGAGTCCTGTAACCGATCAGTGAGCGCCCCACTTCCATTGTTAATATTCCCGATCGAATCTGGCAAGACAACGAGCTCGTGGCGCAGTGGGTAGAGCGTTGGACTTCTGCCCAACAAGGTCGCGAGTTCGAGGCTCGGGTGCCGTAGCGCCTGGGGTTGGTCATGGCTGGCTGATGACGGCTAATAAGCCAGAAATGGCCATTCCAGTCTCCCTCGTCTTTGTCGGTCATGTTATTTTGCCTATATTCTTAGCTGCCTTACGGCTGCTGGCGGGGCTTGAGAGTTAGCCCCAAGGCACAACGGGACGAGTGAGTCCTGTAACCGATCGGTGAGCGCCCCACTGCCATTGTTAATATTCCCGATCGAAACCGGCAAGACAACGAGCTCGTTGCGCAGTGGGCAGAGCGTTAGACTTCTGCCCAAAAAGTTCGCGAGTTCGAGGCTCGGGTGCCGTAGCGCCTGGGGTTGGGTATGGCTGGCTGATGACGGCTAATAAGACAGAAATGGCCATTCCAGTCTCCCTTGTCTTTGTCGGTCATGTTATTCTGCCTATATACTAAGCTGCTTTACGGCTGCTGGCGGGGCTTGAGAGTTAGCCCCAAGGCAAAACGGGACGAGTTAGTCCTGTAACCGATCGGTGAGCGCCCCACTACCATTGTTAATATTCCCGATCGAAACCGGCAAGACAACGAGCTCGTGGCGCAGTGGGTAGAGCGTTAGACTTCTGCCCAACAAGTTCGCGAGTTCGAGGCCCGGGGCCGCAGCGCCTGGGGTTGTGGTATGGCTGGCTGATGACGGCTAATAAGCCAGAAATGGCCATGCCAGTCTCCCTTGTCTTTGTCGGTCATGTTATTCTGCCCATATACTTGCTGCCTTACGGCTGCTGGCGGGGCTTGAGAGTTAGCCCCAAGGCACAACGGGACGAGTGTGTCCTGTAACCGATCGGTGAGCGCCCCACTACCATTGTTAATATTCCCGATCGAAACCGGCAAGACAACGAGCTCGTGGCGCAGTGGGTAGAGCGTTGGACTTCTGCCCAACAAGTTCGCGAGTTCGAGGCTCGGTTGCCGTAGCGCCTGGGGTTGGGTATGGCTGGCTGCTGACGGCTAATAAGCCAGAAATGGCCATTCCAGTCTCCCTTGTCTTTGTCGGTCATGTTATTCTGCCTATATACTTAGCTGCCTTACGGCCGCTGGCGGGGCTTGAGAGTTAGCCCCAAGGCACAACGGGACGAGTGAGTCCTGTAACCGATCGGTGAGCGCCCCACTGCCATTGTTAATATTCCCGATCGAAACCGGCAAGACAACGAGCTCGTGGCGCAGTGGGTAGAGCGTTAGACTTGTGCCCAACAAGGTCGCGAGTTCGAGGCTCGGGCGCCGCAGCGCCTGGTGTTGGGTATGGCTGGCTGATGACGGCTAATAAGCCAGAAATGGCCATTCCAGTCTCCCTTGTCTTTGTCGGTCATGTTATTCTGCCTATATACTTAGCTGCCTTACGGCTGCTGGCGGGGCTTGAGAGTTAGCCCCAAGGCACAACGGGACGAGTGAGTCCTGTAACCGATCAGTGAGCGCCCCACTTCCATTGTTAATATTCTCGATCGAATCTGGCAAGATCACGAGCTCATGGCGCAGTGGGTAGAGCGTTAGACTTCTGCCCAACAAGGTCGCGAGTTCGAGGCTCGGGTGCCGTAGCGCCTGGGGTTGGGTATGGCTGGCTGATGACGGCTTATAAGCCCGAAATGGCCATTCCAGTCTCCCTTGTCTTTTTCGGTCATTTTATTCTGCCTATATACTTAGCTGCCTTACGGCCGCTGGCGGGGCTTGAGAGTTAGCCCCAAGGCACAACGGGACGAGTGAGTCCTGTAACCGATCGGTGAGCGCCCCACTGCCATTGTTAATATTCCCGATCGAAACCGGCAAGACAACGAACTCGTGGCGCAGTGGGTAGAGCGTTAGACCTCTGCCCATCAAGTTCGCGAGTTCGAGGCTCGGGTGCCGCAGTGCCTGGGGTTGGATATGGCTGGCTGATGACGGCTAATAAGTCAGAAGGGGCCATTCCAGTCTCCCTTGTCTTTGTCGGTCATGTTATTCTGCCTATATACTCAGCTGCCTTACGGCTGCTGGCGGGGCTTGAGAGTTAGCCCCAAGGCACAACGGAACGAGTGAGTCCTGTAACCGATTAGTGAGCGCCCCACTTCCATTGTTAATATTCTCGATCGAATCTGGCAAGATCACGAGCTCATGGCGCAGTGGGTAGAGCGTTAGACTTCTGCCCAACAAGGTCGCGAGTTCAAAGCTCGGGTGCCGTAGCGCCTGGGGTTGGGTATGGCTGGCTGATGACGGCTAATAAGCCAGAAATGGCCATTCCAGTCTCCCTTGTCTTTGTCGGTCATGTTATTCTGCCTATATACTCTAAGCTGCCTTTACGGCTGCTGGCGGGGCTTGAGAGTTAGCCCCAAGGCACAACGGGACGAGTGAGTCCTGTAACCGATCGGTGAGCGCCCCACTACCATTGTTAATATTCCCGATCGAAACCGGCAAGACAACGAGCTCGTGGCGCAGTGGGTAGAGCGTTGGACTTCTGCCCAACAAGTTCGCGAGTTCGAGGCTCGGGTGCCACAGCGCCTGGGGTTGGGTATGGCTGGCTGATGACGGCTAATAAGCCAGAAATGGCCATTCCAGTCTCCCCTTGTCTTTGTCGGTCATGTTATTCTGCCTATATACTTTGCTGCCTTACGGCTGCTGGCGGGGCTTGAGAGTTAGCCCCAAGGCACAACGGGACGAGTGAGTCCTGTAACCGATCGGTGAGCGCCCCACTACCATTGTTAATATTCCCGATCGAAACCGGCAAGACAACGAGCTCGTGGCGCAGTGGGTAGAGCGTTGGACTTCTGCCCAACAAGGTCGCGAGTTCGAGGCTCGGTTGCCGCAGCGCCTGGGGTTTGGGTATGGCTGGCTGATGACGGCTAATAAGCCAGAAATGGCCATTCCAGTCTCCCTTGTCTTTGTCGGTCATGTTATTCTGCCTATATACTTAGCTGCCTTACGGCTGCTGGCGGGGCTTGAGAGTTAGCCCCAAGGCACAACGGGACGAGTGAGTCCTGTAACCGATCGGTGAGCGCCCCACTACCATTGTTAATATTCCCGATCGAAACCGGCAAGACAACGAGCTCGTGGCGCAGTGGGTAGAGCGTTAGACTTGTGCCCAACAAGTTCACGAGTTCGAGGCTCGGGTGCTACCGCGCCTGGTGTTGTATATGGCTGGTTGATGACGGCTAATAAGCCAGAAATGGCCATTCCAGTCTCCCTTGTCTTTGTCGGTCATGTTATTCTGCCTATATACTTAGCTGCCTTACGGCTGCTGGTGGGCTTGAGAGTTAGCCCCAAGGCACAACGGGACGAGTGAGTCCTGTAACCGATCGGTGAGCCCCCCACTTCCATTGTTAATATTCTCGATCGAAACCGGCAAGACAACGAGCTCGTGGCGCAGTGGGTAGAGCGTTGGACTTCTGCCCAACAAGGTCGCGAGTTCAAAGCTCGGGTGCCGTAGCGCCTGGGGTTGGGTATGGCTGGCTGATGACGGCTAATAAGCCAGAAATGGCCATTCCAGTCTCCCTTGTCTTTGTCGGTCATGTTATTCTGCCTATATACTAAGCTGCTTTACGGCTGCTGGCGGGGCTTGAGAGTTAGCCCCAAGGCACAACGGGACGAGTGAGTCCTGTAACCGATCGGTGAGCGCCCCACTACCATTCTTAATATTCCCGATCGAAACCGGCAAGACAACGAGCTCGTGGCGCAGTGGGTAGAGCGTTGGACTTCTGCCCAACAAGGTCGCGAGTTCGAGGCTCGGGCGCCGCAGCGCCTGGGGTTGTGTATGGCTGGCTGATGACGGCTAATAAGCCAGAAATGGCCATTCCAGTCTCCCCTTTGTCTTTGTCGGTCATGTTATTCTGCCCATATACTTGCTGCCTTACGGCTGCTGGCGGGGCTTGAGAGTTAGCCCCAAGGCACAACGGGACGAGTGAGTCCTGTAACCGATCGGTGAGCGCCCCACTACCATTGTTAATATTCCCGATCGAAACCGGCAAGACAACGAGCTCGTGGCGCAGTGGGTAGAGCGTTAGACTTCTGCCCAACAATTTCGCGAGTTCGAGGCTCGGTTGCCGTAGCGCCTGGGGTTGGGTATGGCTGGCTGCTGACGGCTAATAAGCCAGAAATGGCCATTCCAGTCTCCCTTGTCTTTGTCGGTCATGTTATTCTGCCTATATACTTAGCTGCCTTACGGCCGCTGGTGGGGCTTGAGAGTTAGCCCCAAGGCACAACGGGACGAGTGAGTCCTGTAACCGATCGGTGAGCGCCCCACTACCATTGTTAATATTCCCGATCGAAACCGGCAAGACAACGAGCTCGTGGCGCAGTGGGTAGAGCGTTAGACTTCTGCCCAACAAGGTCGCGAGTTCGAGGCTCGGGTGCTGCAGCGCCTGGGGTTGTGTATGGCTGGTTGATGACGGCTAATAAGCCAGAAATGGCCATTCCAGACTCCCTTGTCTTTGTCGGTCATGTTATTCTGCCTATATACTTAGCTGCCTTACGGCTGCTGGCGGGGCTTGAGAGTTAGCCCCAAGGCACAACGGGAGGAGTGAGTCCTGTAACCGATCGGTGAGCGCCCCACTACCATTGTTAATATTCTCGATCGAATCTGGCAAGATCACGAGCTCATGGCGCAGTGGGTAGAGCGTTAGACTTCTGCCCAACAAGGTCGCGAGTTCGAGGCTCGGGTGCCGCAGCGCCTGGGGTTGGGTATGGCTGGCTGATGACGGCTAATAAGCCAGAAATGGCCATTCCAGTCTCCCTTGTCTTTGTCGGTCATGTTATTCTGCCTATATACTTAGCTGCCTTACGGCCGCTGGCGGGGCTTGAGAGTTAGCCCCAAGGCACAACGGGACGAGTGAGTCCTGTAACCGATCGGTGAGCGCCCCACTGCCATTGTTAATATTCCCGATCGAAACCGGCAAGACAACGAGCTCGTGGCGCAGTGGGTAGAGCGTTAGACTTCTGCCCAACAAGGTCGCGAGTTCGAGGCTCGGGTGCCGCAGTGCCTGGGGATGGATATGGCTGGCTGATGACGGCTAATAAGTCAGAAGGGGCCATTCCAGTCTCCCTTGTCTTTGTCGGTCATGTTATTCTGCCTATATACTTAGCTGCCTTACGGCTGCTGGCGGGCATTGAGAGTTAGCCCCAAGGCACAACGGGACGAGTGAGTCCTGTAACCGATCGGTGAGCGCCCCACTACCATTGTTAATATTCCCGATCGAAAACCGGCAAGATCAACGAGCTCATGGCGCAGTGGGTAGAGCGTTGGACTTCTGCCCAACAAGGTCGCGAGTTCGAGGCTCGGGTGCCGTAGCGCCTGGGGTTGGGTATGGCTGGCTGATGACGGCTAATAAGCCAGAAATGGCCATTCCAGTCTCCCCTTGTCTTTGTCGGTCATGTTATTCTGCCTTATATACTTAGCTGCCTTTATGGCTGCTGGCGGGGCTTGAGAGTTAGCCCCAAGGCACAACGGGACGAGTGAGTCCTGTAACCGATCGGTGAGCGCCCCACTACCATTGTTAATATTCCCGATCGAAACCGGCAAGACAACGAGCTCGTGGTGCAGTGGGTAGAGCGTTGGACTTCTGCCCAACAAGGTCGCGAGTTCGAGGCTTCGGGTGCCGCAGCGCCTGGGGTTGGGTATGGCTGGCTGATGACGGCTAATAAGCCAGAAATGGCCATTCCAGTCTCCCTTGTCTTTGTCGGTCATGTTATTCTGCCTATATACTTAGCTGCCTTACGGCCGCTGGCGGGGCTTGAGAGTTAGCCCCAAGGCACAACGGGACGAGTGAGTCCTGTAACCGATCGGTGAGCGCCCCACTGCCATTGTTAATATTCCCCGATCGAAACCGGCAAGACAACGAGCTCGTGGCGCAGTGGGTAGAGCGTTGGACTTCTGCCCAACAAGGTCGCGAGTTCGAGGCTCGGGTGCCGCAGCGCCTGGGGTTTGGCTATGGCTGGCTGATGACGGCTAATAAGCCAGAAATGGCCATTCCAGTCTCCCCTTGTCTTTGTCGGTCATGTTATTCTGCCTATATACTTAGCTGCCTTACGGGCTGCTGGCGGGGCTTGAGAGTTAGCCCCAAGGCACAACGGGACGAGTGAGTCCTGTAACCGATCGGTGAGCGCCCCACTACCATTGTTAATATTCCCGATCGAAACCGGCAAGACAACGAGCTCGTGGCGCAGTGGGTAGAGCGTTGGACTTCTGCCCAACAAGGTCGCGAGTTCGAGGCTCGGGTGCCGCAGCGCCTGGGGTTGGGTATGGCTGGCTGATGACGGCTAATAAGCCAGAAATGGCCATTCCAGTCTCCCTTGTCTTTTGTCGGTCATGTTATTCTGCCTATATACTTAGCTGCCTTACGGCTGCTGGCGGGGCTTGAGAGTTAGCCCCAAGGCACAACGGGACGAGTGAGTCCTGTAACCGATCGGTGAGCGCCCCACTACCATTGTTAATATTCCCGATCGAAACCGGCAAGACAACGAGCTCGTGGCGCAGTGGGTAGAGCGTTGGACTTCTGCCCAACAAGGTCGCGAGTTCGAGGCTCGGGCGCCGCAGTGCCTGGGGATGGGTATGGCTGGCTGATGACGGCTAATAAGCCAGAAATGGCCATTCCAGTCTCCCTTGTCTTTGTCGGTCATGTTATTCTGCCTATATACTTAGCTGCCTTACGGCTGCTGGCGGGGCTTGAGAGTTAGCCCCAAGGCACAACGGGACGAGTGAGTCCTGTAACCGATCGGTGAGCGCCCCACTTCCATTGTTAATATTCCCGATCGAAACCGGCAAGACAACGAGCTCGTGGCGCAGTGGGTAGAGCGTTAGACTTCTGCCCAACAAGGTCGCGAGTTCGAGGCTCGGGTGCCGCAGCGCCTGGGTTTTGGGTATGGCTGGCTGATGACGGCTAATAAGCCAGAAATGGCCATTCCAGTCTCCCTTGTCTTTGTCGGTCATGTTATTCTGCCTATATACTTAGCTGCCTTACGGCCGCTGGCGGGGCTTGAGAGTTAGCCCCAAGGCACAACGGGACGAGTGAGTCCTGTAACCGATCGGTGAGCGGCCCACTGC
The DNA here is from genome assembly GCA_017591395.1 of Schistocephalus solidus. Taxonomy (NCBI): domain Eukaryota; kingdom Metazoa; phylum Platyhelminthes; class Cestoda; order Diphyllobothriidea; family Diphyllobothriidae; genus Schistocephalus; species Schistocephalus solidus. The sequence continues at coordinate 121,876 of WEDG01000341.1, read as the reverse complement.
CATTGTTAATATTCCCGATCGAAACCGGCAAGACAACGAGCTCGTGGCGCAGTGGGTAGAGCGTTGGACCTCTGCCCAACAAGGTCGCGAGTTCGAGGCTCGGGCGCCGCAGCGCCTGGGGTTGGGTATGGCTGGCTGATGACGGCTAATAAGCCAGAAATGGCCATTCCAGTCTCCCTTGTCTTTGTCGGTCATGTTATTCTGCATATATACTTAGCTGCCTTACGGCTGCTGGCGGGGCTTGAGAGTTAGCCCCAAGGCATTTCGGGACGAGTGAGTCCTGTAACCGATCCGTGAGCACCCCACTGCCATTGTTAATATTCCCGATCGTAACCGATAAGACAACGAGCTCGTGGTGCAGTGGGTAGAGCGTTAGACTTCTGCCCATCAAGTTCGCGAGTTCGAGGCTCGGGTGCCGCAGCGCCTGGGGTTGGGTATGGCTGGCTGATGACGGCTAATAAGCCAAAAATGGCCATTCCAGTCTCCCTTGTCTTTGTCGGTCATGTTATTCTGCCTATATACTTAGCTGCCTTACGGCTGCTGGCGGGGCTTGAGAGTTAGTCCCAAGGCACAACGGGACGAGTGTGTCCTGTAACCGATCGGTGAACGCCCCACTACCATTGTTCATATTCCCGATCGAAACCGGCAAGACAACGAGCTCGTGGTGCAGTGGGTAGAGCGTTAGACTTCTGCCCAAAAAGTTCGCGAGTTCGAGGCTCGGGCGCCGCAGCGCCTGGGGTTGGGTATGGCTGGCTGATGACGGCTAATAAGCCAGAAATGGCCATTCCAGTCTCCATTGTCTTTGTCGGTCATGTTATTCTGCCTATATACTTAGCTGCCTTACGGCTGATGGCGGGGCTTGAGAGTTAGCCCCAAGGCACAACGGGACGAGTGAGTCCTGTAACCGATCGGTGAGCGCCCCACTACCATTGTTAATATTCCCGATCGAAACCGGCAAGACAACGAGCTCCTGGCGCAGTGGGTAGAGCGTTAGACTTCTGCCCAAGAAGTTCGCGAGTTTGAGGCTCGGGTGCCGCAGCGCTTGGTGTTGGGTAGGGCTAGCTGATGACGGCTTATAAGCCAGAAATGGCCATTCTAGTTCCCCTTGTCTTTGTCGGTCATATTTGATATATATAATATATATATATATATATATATATATATATATATATATATATATATATATATATTTATATATATGAAAGTGTGGTGTTCCCCGATCTCGTTAAGGAACACTTATGTTCCGTTGTGCCTTGGAGCTCACTTTAGAGCCCTCGCGGGCAGTCGCATAGCGACTTGACATATATATTGATAAGATGGAACCGACAAAGACAAGGGAGACCGGAATGGCCATTTCTGGCTTATTAGCCGTCATCAGCCAGTCATACCCAATCCCAGGTGTGGATCACCCAAGATTCGAACCCGCGACCTTTGGTCATTGAGTGTAACACTCTACCATTGAGCCACGGGCCCGTTGTTTTGTCGGTTGCGATCGGAATATGGACTATGAAAGTGTGGTGTTCACCGATCTCGTTAAGGAACACTTATGTTCCGTTGTGCCTTGGAGCTCACTTTAGAGCCCTCGCGGGCAGTCGCATAGCGACTTGACATATATATTGATAAGATGGAACCGACAAAAGACAAGGGGAGACCGGAATGGCCATTTCTGGTTACAAGGTCATCAGTCAATCATACTAATCCCAGGTGTGGATCACCAGATTCGAACCCGCGACCTTTGGTCATTGAGTGTAACACTCTACCGATTGAGCACGGGCCCGTTGTTTTATCGGTTGCGATCGGGAATATGGACTATGAAAGTGTGGTTTACCGATCTCGTAAAGCACTTATGTTCCGTTGTGCCTGGAGTCACTTTTAGAGCCCTCGCGCAGTCACATAGCGACTTGACATATATTGATAAGATGGAACTGACAAGAGGGGAGATTGAATAGCCGTTCATGTTATAAGCGTATCAACATCATATAATCCAGGTGTGGATCACCCAAGATTCGAATGGCTCAATGGTAGAGTGTTACACTCAATGACCAAAGGTCGCGGGTTCGAATCTTGGGTGATCCACACCTGGGATTGGGTATGACTGGCTGATGACGGCTTATAAGCCAGAAATGGCCATTCCGGTCTCCCTTGTCTTTGTCGGTTCCATCTTATCAATATATATGTCAAGTCGCTATGCGACTGCTCGCGAGGGCTCTAAAGTGAGCTCCAAGGCACAACGGAACATAAGTGTTCCTTAACGAGATCGGTGAACACCACACTTTCATAGTCCATATTCCCGATCGCAACCGACAAAACAACGGGCCCGTGGCTCAATGGTAGAGTGTTACACTCAATGACCAAAGGTCGCGGGTTCGAATCTTGGGTGATCCACACCTGGGATTGGGTATGACTGGCTGATGACGGCTTATAAGCCAGAAATGGCCATTCCGGTCTCCCTTGTCTTTGTCGGTTCCATCTTACCATATATAATATATATATATATATATATATATATATATGACAGATGGTGAGGCACTGATGAACTTCGGTTCGATGAAGTGCTTATGACCCATCTGCTAGACCCAGTGTGTGGACTGTCTTTGCCGTACTCGAGCGCATGTTTGTGTTTCCAGTCCCAGTTGGGAGTCAGGGTTATGATTATCTGAATGAAGGCAGAATAAGCCCGAAACAGACTGTATAAATCTGTATATATAGCAAAGATAGTATTTCACACTTCCGACATAGGTAATTGCTAAAAGCCCAGACACGTGTTTCGCCGATGTTTCTGCTGCTGCAGGACTCAGATATTCAATGAAATTTTTGGTCTGACCATAAAAAGTCAGGTCCTGAGCACCTGACTTCATGTCCTGCACTCAATAATTTCAGAAATTCTTCCTCTGATTATTCTCTGGAATCCATATACCAGAAACCGCATAGAGAACGCTGGGGGACCCATTGAGGAGCCGAACGCCTCTTTACTGCGTCGTGCGGCAGCAGATACATCGCAAAACACGTATCTGTGCTTTTAGAAATTGCATATGTCGGGAGTGCGGTAAACCATCTTTGCTATATACATTTCATACTACTTTTAGTACTACTTGTTTGTAGAATGAACATTACGTGGTTATTCCACAGGTGTTGATTGTCTTTGGCTCATATTTTCATTGAAATTTTGGGTCTGACCCTAAAATTGCATGTCCGGATCACCTGACTCAATGCCCTTCACTTCATAAATTCAGAAATTATTTCCTGATATATATATTTATAAGAATGCTACATTTTTCCTAGTACATAGGTTATTAGCCCGTCGCTCTTGGCAGTTCCAGTCCTACATCGTCGGATGGGATCCAACCACTCGGCAATTCCATATTTTAGCCTGCTTTTTACCAAAGCAGTAATGCTGCCGTCACCTAGGTCCTTCGTACATAATTTGCGGTGATACTTACTAGACTTCGTAAAAATATCCTCCATCTGCAGTCGATGTGGGCGTGGAATGATGGACGGCAACGTTGGCTGCAAGCGGAAGTCAATCCTTAGCTCTCGACGTCTACTTCATCGTTTCTCCTGTTTAAGACAGTGCTGACATATGTGCGTCCTAAGTTCCATTTGTCACGAAAAATTATCCGAAAGCATATATCTTCTATCAGGTTCGAGTCCAAATAGCATGAAATCGGCAGTTTATGAGTACGTTCAGCTTAACATACAGCGTCGTTCGTGATAGCCAACGTTCGTCGAATACGATTGATTTGCAATATATTTGCACTCACCATCCGAAGGATATTACTTTAAGTTCTTTCTTTTGCACATTCTGAATTACAATACATACGCAATGCAATGAAATTCCACGTTTCATAGTGAGCGTGTACGCACACTTTTTTATATGTTTTTCACATGGGATAACTGACTACCAAAAATCAGAAATTATGAGAAAATCCTTTAAAAATGGAGTCCCTTGTTTGCAAAATATTGTTTTACTCAGGGGAAGAAGTAAATCCAACAAAGCTGACAGCTTTATATTAAATACTTTAAGCAATATTATGAGGGCCTGTCATAAAGCATGTGCATCGATGCCGGGCCACAATTGTTACTGTTGCTCCCTTTTTTCAGTATGGACCGTTTTACGATGTCTTCTTCAACAACGGCCTGGGTTTTTCGGTGGCGCTTATGCAGGAGGTCTCACGCCAATCAGGCATTCAGGTCAACCCCATCATTTACCCATTCGATAGCAATCAACCATTTGGACAACAGCTGCAGGACGAAATCAAAGCTGGTGTAAGCAATGTTTGGCTGATATGTGACCGTCAGCTAGTATATTTTCGGTCGGAATCACCTCGTCTAACCTCTTGAATAAATGCAGGCCTTAATCTTAAACACTGGTCTAAGGCCGAGCCATAACCTGTGCCTTAACGCTTCCTTTCAAGATGGTCTTTCTATAGCCTGAGTCTTCATTCCTCCTATCAATAGACATGTAGACGCAACTTGAATCGCAAGCTTATCTAAAACCCCATTTCCTGCAATCAACCAGAAAGTCTTGGACACGAGGGAACTTAACATCAAGAATTTTAAACGAAACGACAGCTATTAGATAATTAATTGAAATTGACATTTGAGGGCAGTGCCGGGAGAAGGGAATATATGATGAATATGACAATGGTTAAAATGCGGATGGCCCACAGGAACAGACCAGCATCAGTGAAGCGACGGTCGACTCGTGTTAAAGTGATGACTTTAATTCGTGCACTAACTTCAACAAAAAGTATTCGAAATCTCTATCGCTGAAGACGATAAAAACGCCCAATCGAGGCGGAGGTTGCAAGACCGATTGGCCACATTGCCCTTCCGGCCGACATTTTGCTCTAATTGGCCCTGATTGAAGATGAAATGTAGGGAGAGGTGCAAAATGAGCCTTGGAATCAGGGAGGTGTGATACCCAGTAAGTAGTAGCGGCTGTGCTAAAACGAGACGGAAAACTCTACTGGACATGCAGAAGCAATGACCTGGACTACCTATTGTTGGCCAAAACTTACATTTCAGGTTAACTTCGCTATTGGTGAACTCGAGTTCCAGGGGCGAGATTAAGAAGAAGCTGAGGTGTTGGCGGCTACGAAATTAGACTGTCATAGAACCAGTTTCTACACATGGACTTCTTTTTCCAGTGAGGAATGAGGGAATTTTGGTGGAGATAGGACACAGCTAGCTTACCAAAATATATCAGATTCTGAGTTACCTGGACAACCACTTACAACCTCACATCATGATCGTGTAAGAAGTCAGTACCAATCAAACAAAACAGGCTGATATATGTATTACGATTCTTTGCGTGCCGTTTTATATTCTAGGATATCTGCACAAATTTAGTTTTCGCATGGGACAGCCCGGAACACCTAGATGGTCCTTAAGGGGAACTGGAAAGTTTGGCATTTCCTTCCTCTACAAAGATGACGGGAATAAAGTTGTTCGTCTTCGGCTGCCATTAGGAACCGACTTCGTTCAGCGTCATATCCTCGAACCTAGAGCTCCTCTGAAACGAGGAAAACTGTCTCAGGATTTTGTAAGATTTGACTATGTTCCTCGAAAGTGAACAATGTTGGACGTATTCGTATGTGCTTACCAATCTGCTTGAGCGAACGTGTCAGGCACGTGGAAATCAGGGGCCTCATTTACTTTGGTGACGAAATCCTACATGACCTCTGGATACATATTAGTATTTGAGTGTAGCGTAATTTTATACCTAGGCGTACTTCTGCATGAGAAGTAGCGGAAATCGGGTGGGGGCCCCAGGCAAACGACCAGCACAACGCGCGTACTTGTGGTTGTTATTTACTTTCCAGGCGCCAATTATCCCCTTAACAACTGTTACCACTCCAGACAAAATTAGTCTGTGAGTTAGGACTTTTACTGAGATACTCTGGACAGTTTTAATGCAGCCGTCATTTGTACTTTGGGACTGGCAGCGGAAGTCGTGGAATATTCAACTCCCCTCTATAACTTTGATTGGGCTTTTTTTGAGACCCCGGATAAGACCAATAAAATCTTAGTGACGAGATAAACTAGGGAAGACAGTACCTCATCAATTGTTAGACCTGGTATTGTTCTAGACGTTGTATTTTGCGTATTATTTGCGGCACTTTATTTTCAGCTAAGTTGGGCCCATATTAGTAGTGTGAAACTGTGTTATGTATCATGTTGCATGTTTCCAAATCATATTGGAAATAACACAGGCCCTCAATATCTTAGAGGCCACTTAAGAAACCCCATATTTGGCCACTTATCTAGAATATTCATTTTCTGATATATGGTGGGAAAATTTATCAAAGCCTACAATTATATTAATTTAACTAAAAATTTTTAGTTTTTGTTTGCTTTTATCGACTTTCGGGTGTCAACTTGCGTATGTCTATTAATATACATGTAAAATTGTGATAGTTTAGTGACTCTTACTTTGCTATTTTGACTTTTATTACCCGCAAGCTTCTAAACATGGTATAATACTTAGTTTCTTATCGGAAAGTTATGCACTTTGGGACTCACCCGCCTTTCGTCTGGTCCAAACAAATATTTCCATGTAAGAGTATCGTTCGCTGTTCTATTCTACCCGGGCAGTTTTTTTGTACCTTCAACCTGCGATTCTAGGACCCAGGCAGATATTGAAATAGTGACTGTCTGTCTATAACACAGATGCATTACGACCGAAGAGACGGAAATGCAAGGAAGGTATTCCTAAGGTATTCCCAACCGAATGATGGCAGCCACCAAGGCACGAATAATTATTCCAGTGCCCTACATTTTCACCCGGAAAATTTCTGCCACCTACTTAACCAGATGGTTGCCAAGCTAATTAATTCTTCCCTGTACAAACACCATTTTTATATTTTTGAACCTTCTAGTTAATTCAGATGTCAAATTTCTTGTGATTTTTGAACGACCGAACTTCAGAACAGGCCTTGAGGAAAATTGGAAATGTTCACCAGAGCAAAAATTCTATTTAACTGACACTTCGGTTTTATACTCAACCCAACATTACAAGCAATATCCGCTTGAAGTTATACAATCATATGAACAAAGCTTTGAAAGGTTAACGCAATGCTTACAGTTTTTAAAGTGATTGGATTTTTTAAATGCGAAACTGTAATTCGTGATAGTTGGGAAGCTTTGCCCACAAAGATGTGAGAAACTGTGATGGCCGCTTTGGAGGGAGGTAGTCAACTGGAAATTTTCCTTCCATTTGGCCTAATGTTTGATAGTAATATCTTTCAATTTGTTGCTGGTGTTCGCTAGGCGGACTCCTGTAAGAGTTATATGGCTGAGCTCCAAGGAAAAAAAGGATTTCAATTTCTGCAACATAATCGGAGTAGATCGTAAGCTCTATTCCCCTGAGATGGGAAACTTACAAGCTCAGTCAACGAGATGTGGCAAATTGACTCAACGGGGGGAGTGTCAGCCTCAATGATCAAATAATTCTGTTCAAACGTTAAATCTTCCCGAGTCTAAGCTGCGTCACCTCTTGGTCCACATAGGCTGACCTTTGAGGGTCCTTGGAAGACGGTCAAAGCTAAGGAACTTTGTTTTCATAACAGAATATTCTGTTACGTTTAATCGATTTCTGTGTTTTTTTTCCTATTACCACAGAATATATACTTTGGGGCCACTCCTATAATTGTAAACGCTTCATCCCTGGCCGTCCGGAGCTCCGGCCTCGTACTCCCCACAGACTTCTTCCTGCTCCACCGGAAACCCTCCCCCGCTCCCGACTTTATTCTCATTCTGCGACCGTTTTCTATGCCCGTTTGGCTTACGTCCGTCCTCGCAGGAGCTATTTTCGCAGTCATCCTGGCAGTCTACGGTCACTACACTCCAAGCATTCTTAAGCGCCTGGCTGAGGGAGAGGTTGACAGCAAACGGAGCGTCTTTGAGGTGGCCAGTCTTGGAGTGGTTTCGGCTTTCTCAGTTGCCAAATTGCAGATCATACCGTCTCATCTCTCCAGTCGCATGTTTACCCTGTTTATGTGGCTGTTCGTCATCCTTCTGATCGTCATCTACTCTGGTAGTATGATGACGATCCTGTTGAGGGTGCACTCTCCAATGGACAGTTACTCCGATCCTTATGCACTTATTGCTGCCACAAGCGCTAATGAGTAAGTGTGTTATTCTGCCTACCATTCACTAGATCTTTCTCGCTCCTGCCAACTCTCTTCTTGGGTTTTTGTGCTTTTTTCATTGTGGTCTTGAACAAAGCAGTTTAGAGGTATGCCCTTTTCCCAGGTTTTAGTGCTGGTCCCGAGACCCACTAGTAAATCCCACCTGTAGTTAAAGGTGAAAGCTCATGTGTGATTAATATTTGATTCTTCAGAAGAAGAGGAAGAAGAAGAAGATGCGATCGTGGTTACAAGAAGTTTATCTGTCTGACGTTTCTTTGACTGTCTCTTATGATGAGCTGGATGGAGAATCTGAAACGTCTCGCCAATAGACTTCGTGTTCCAGTGCTCAAATTTTTCTGATCTGCTTCCTAGAACTAATCTGGTGCCTTCTATCGGCAGTTTATCCTTCCCTAGTTCGACTGTTGCAAATCAGGTCTTTGATCTTTGTAGCTTCTATTCGCGAATTGTTGCCAATTTCTGGATCAGGTAGCCAACGGCCTCAGATAGCCGACTGGTTGATGAAATAGGGAAGAAAGAGTGAGGTCGACTCTGGGCAATCCATCTATACGGCACTTCGGCTAACTCTGCAGTATAATAAATTGGACTGGTTTCACAACCATTAGGACCAGCCAAGAGTCATGGGTTGGAACGTTACCAACTAGAATGGGTAACTTGGTCCTCATTGTCATTGTTATGTGCGGTGACTGACTGGGGAACAAGAATTAAGGCTTGATGACTACTTCTTAATGTGACCTTTACGGCACCGTCATTCCGATGGAATCCGAGCCGTCCCCTTGTTGTTATGACAACCTCGTCTATATTGCTGGGACAGGTCATGTTTGGCATGAATTGAGGAACTAATTAACTTTGTCAGTCATGGAGTCTGACCTCACCTCCAGTAGTCCTAGCCTTTCCTTGCCACCGGGACCAGGTGAGCGAGCGAAGAGAATGCGCGGCAGATGCTGCACATGTTTGCTACTTGGCGCACATGTCGCTGTCCTATGCTCACAACGCTGTAGAGCATATGCTGGCTATCAGCGCTCGGGATTTTCGAGTTCTCATTCAGACATTTGCGCTAATGTCGATGAAACGAATTAAAAATCTTGTAAAATCAATAATACGTTAAATAACGGGAGTACGTAGCAGGCCGAGAAGATTATGGAATAGGAGAAAATTCCGTCAGGGAATTGGTGCCATCAGAGGGGACCGAACCGCCACTCTCCTGGATTCTGGTGGGGTCCTCCGTCACCGAGCTTGTTGACTGTGCGGGTAATCGATTTTTGTTTTTGGCGAGGCAATCTGGTCATGCAGTCTGAGGGACGTGGTTTGCTGGCGTGTCAGACAAACCTCATAAAGATGTTTATTACCTCATCCTTCTTAAGTTGGATGCACACCTTGCCTTGCGAAATATATTCAAAAAATCATCCCGTTGGTATCATATAGGACCCCATTCCTCACACGCAGCCTTCCATACTTTTTCTTACAGTCTGATGTTGATCAAAAACGGGATAGGTTATGATACTCTCGCTGCTTCCCTGCAAAACAATTCACTTGTCAGCGGGTACACAACAGTAAACTCCTTGGACGAGGCCTTCGCGAAATTAATTGGAGACGAGAACAAAGTTCTCCTGGCGTCATGGATTGAAACATCCTACATGAGTACGAATGTAGGTTGATTTTAATTTTCAGGGTTGAAACATATTTTCAGCATTTATCACAGTTAATACTTTAGCGAATTGCTTTAATTCAAGTTGGTTGCAAAAGAAAAATGAATCGCTCCTCTTCACCTAGTAATCAAGTAACATAAGTGATCGACCATTTCGGTAAGCTTGCTTCCTCTGAGTCTACAGAGGTGTAGTTGAAGCCATAATGCTGAAATTTGGGGTGGCACTTATCCCCAATGGGGTGATCATTATCACTTTTACCAGCATATGCAGCGAACTAATGGTCACAGGAATAAAAATTCCATTCGAAGGGTAACACTGATCAATTTTCATCGGGAAAACGTTCAGGTGAGCACTGAAAGAGGCGGGAATAAAACTAAAACATGTCTGGTCATCCGTATGGCAGTCTATCTTTGACGCTCTCAATGCCGCATAGGACTGTGGATTCACGACGTCCAATGAATGTTACCTGACGTGTGAATTCTGAATTTATACGCTAAAGGATGCAACAGGTAAGATTAATTGAAAGAACCCCAGACATTGTGTCAAGCAACGGCATTTTAGCGTCAGAGAGGGAGTGAGAAATACATTCTAAAAATTCTAGCTAACTTGAGAAAAAATTTCGGAAAAGCGACGAGACTCGTCGGATTCGGTAAAATTTGAATTATGGGGATCTGGCAATTATTCTTAATTTTTTGTATGCTGTTAAGAAAACATCATTGAGGGCTGAAATAATTTTCAAATACTATAGACCATGTTGCATACTTCACAATAAGCATCTATAAGCGGAGAGATATGATGCTGTATTAATGGACATTTCACGGGCTATAAAATCTTATAATTACAAAGTTTTCCTAATCCAAAAGATGACCCTTCTTCAAATATAAAGTTTAAGGTATACTTACTTTGGCAGCCAATGAACATAATACATTTGAATGTAAAAAGGTATCGGAAAATCATTGAGGGAATTCATACTACTCAATTATTCACTTTTTTAGAGTGAAAGGTTTTTCATGTACCGGAAAAAAACTTCATTCAAAAGCCGCAATCCTGTCGGGGCTGAAATATTGGGACTGTGCTCTATGATAATAAGTATTGTAATCTCCCTTAAGTGATCCTTTCTTATCGAAATCATTGTTTATAATTTCGGGTAATATTTCGTTACTGTAGGTTACTGTAGGTTGTCGCGGTTAAAAAACGACTATATGCAGATGAGGATTGTCAGAAGGTCGTTATATACGCTCTTCGAGGTGAAACGCAGTCCTTAAACTAGATCATTTTGTTTGGATTTGCATAGTGTAACCATTATCTCAGGGGAGAATTCTAAACGTTTGTAAATTATTTTTTTTCAACGAGGGTTGAAAATAATTCTAACCTCCTCCCACCTCGATCATAGGGTCGAGATTTTCTACTAATACGAAAGCAGGGGAGAAAATATTTGTTTTTATTACCGATGATACGAATTCAGCACTTAGCAAGAAGACCAGAAGATGAAATAATTCGGTGGCATCATGAAAGTTTTAAATCAAAGATGTTGGCCGTTATTTTTCTAAGGTAAATGGCAGTTTTCTGAAAGAAACTTTGGAAGAGATAGCAATTTCCTTGCTTGAGTCTTAAGGGCTGTCTGCCAGCCACATTACTGTCCAAGATGATCGGGTGTAGGTGGCTGGTCGACAGCCACAGGATGGCATATCTTAGCAGCCGAGACGTCACAAGGTTTCTGAAGGCTGCAGTTGGATGCAACTTGACACAGCTGGCTGGACGATCAGATGAAGCAACATTAGCGTGGGTAGCTGTCGAAATATGCTAACATATCCACTACTTGGAGCCGCCAAGTGACGTGGATAAACCTAAGCGAAATCCGGTATGCATAGTTTTAAACGTAATAGCATGAAACACAAAAGCAGTCTGTGGAAATCAAAACTATCGGTTTTTATTTGAAAACGCGCACTTCTCGGATCCAGCCAGAAGTACTTCCTCTTTGGAAACTGCATACTGCTGTTTATTATAGTCTCTTGTTTTACAAGGTTGGCCACCATTTGATAAAAACAATGACGAATTCATGACATCGCACCATATTTAAAAAGTATTCTTTCTTTCGCTTTCAACCCTGCTACACTAGTGGCTATCCTGCACACTGTTCGTCTTTTCTTAATATGCTACTTTGGAAAAGATGGTAGTTACTATGAATAAAATTGTCTATGCATGGTGCTCTTGCAAGCATTTTTACTTGATATGTATGTAATAACACTCTCCGCGAGACAAAATAGTCTAAATCAGGGGTCGGCAAACTTTTCGGACTACTAGGCCATTTCAGGAGCTCAGGAAGTTACACTAGGCCAGAAGAAACAAGGTGTCCAAGGAAACGTTTATTATTCAAAAATACAGTACGATCAATGGGAAACATGATGTTGCATGCTCTTAGAGACAGATACAATATCAGGTTCTAATGATGAGGAGTTCAGCAACAGAATGTCATTAAGGCGATTGTCAGTGAGCTGAGAGCGCAGCTTGTTCTTAAAAAAACTTCATTTTGGAGAACAGCTGCTCGCACGAATAAGTGCTGCCAAAAATTGCGATCACACTTCGTAAACATCGAAGACCGGACATCAGAGGCCAAGTCCTCCACGCGTCGAGTCACAGTGCGGGCAGACGGCGGGATTGACTTGAAAGCGTCGTGTTGCTCGGGACAGCCATCACTGAGTCGTTGTATTTTCACGTCTAGGAATGGTAGTGTATCACTTGTTGCAGCTTCGCGTGTAAATTGTATAGTCGGGAAGACCCCATTCAGACTCTGGTGCAATTGCTCAACGTCACAAGTCTTTATGATAACGAATGTGTCATCTACGTAGCGGAGCCACATCTTTGGTTTGAAACGTTGTAAGACGCCTTCTTCTAGTCGCTGTAAGACTAATTCGGCAAGTAGCCCCGATATTGGAGAGCCCATTGGGGTGCCCTTAACTTGTTGATAGTATTTGCCATCGAATTGACAATAGTTCTTAAGGCAGAGCTTAAGCATGTCTGAAACGTGCTGCTTTGGAATGCCGATAGGATTTTCATCTAGACATCGCTCTATGCTGTCAATGGTCAAGTCATGCGGTATAGAGGAAAACAGAGAAAAAACGTCGAACGATACAATACATTCGTCAGGACTTACTTGAACTCCTTGAATTTTCTGTAGGAATGCCTGCGAGTTTCTTACGTTGTATTGTGATCCATCACTGAGGTGCTTTAGTTTCCTGTATAGCCATTTGGCAAGATTGTAAGTCGGGGATCCAATAAGCGGTACTATGATCCTCAATGGTGCATTTGGTTTGTGCACCTTTGGAAGGCCATATGCAAGTGCGATACGGGGGTCACTGAGGGTCATGAATCTGGAGTCCTCGGGGCTAATGAGTTTCAATCGAGAAAGTTCGTTCACTTTCTTCTTTACAGCAGCTGCCTGTTTTTTTCGTTGGGTCCGCATCAAGTGGGGTGTACGCTTCCCTGTCATTGAAGATCTGGTTTGCCTTGTTGACGTAGTCGGTCTTGTCCATGATAACAGTTGCGCCACCTTTGTCAGCCGGCATAATGACTATACTTTCATCTCTTTTTCAGTGATTTCAATCCCTTCGCTTCTTCGATTGCTAAGGTTTGATGATGTTTCCTTTTTCCGAAGGAGACCAGTGGCGCAGCTACGTATGTCCGCACGTATGTCCTCGGGGACGGTGGAGGTCAGCAGAAGGGATTCAAGATTGGCTAGGAAGTTTGTCGGTGTAGCATCGGCATGGCTGAATTTTATTCCTTTAGATAGGAGGTTTATTTCAGCGGATTTTAGAATCCTTTTGGAAAGGTTAACAACCCTCGTTGGCATGCTGTTTTCATTTGTAGAACGGAGAAGAGATTTGAGTTTCTCTTGTAGGTTTGCTCGTTTCTTCATTCTGGCGTCATTGGTGGTGGCAATTATCCTTTGTAGTACTTCGTCGAATAGGTTCATTGGTAGACATGAGAAGCACTGGTTTTTAAGGTCAGCAATTATGGCTTCGAAGCGGCAAATACGATGGTGGACGTCAGATATAACAGCACTCAAAACGCGGAATCCATATTTGCGTGCGAGTTGTCTTCCAGTCTCATTGGGTAGAGTGGGCTTGAATCGAAGTGACTTCGGAAGGATACCGCGATCGCGACAGCGGTGGAGGAAATTTAGTTGTTCGTAAGTCGTCGCCTGTCTCTGTGCGAATTTCTCCCAACGTCTGGTAAGGATAAGCGTTTGACGCCCATAAATATGTTGAATAACAGAGGTTGTTTGCATCCCGAGATAGTATAATGAAAAGAAAAAAATGCTCTTCGGGAAATGGAGTTTTTACTCGTAAATTTTTCAAGTTGGTGACACCAACCCGTCGTCAGACGAAATGAACAGAGGAGAAAGTGAAGTGGCGCGACAGGACAGATGGTGACAAACAAACAGCTGTTGTGAGTGGGTGGTGGGTGGACCAATAATCGGGGCATGTTTTGGGACGGGGGGGTGAGGAGAGAACAATTACATTGGCTTGTTTGGGAGGGGAGGTGGGCGGCGAGTAACTACGGCCGGCTAGATTATCGATCATGGTTCCGGGTTGGATTTAGGGGTCACTGCGTCGGTTGGAGGTGTCGGAATGTTTAATTGCGGTTCACCATGTGTGAGGTGGGGTTGGCGAAAAGTGAGATTAAAAGCCGAAAGGATTAGCAGTCGTTGCTAGGTCGTGGGCGCTCGTTAGCAAATCGTGCACGTAATCCTTCGTAATGAGCATCTAGGTCAACGTGGCGGTTAATGCTAGTTGTGCTAGAGTGCCAAGCTTCGAGGAATTCTCGAGGTTGTTTGGTGTTGGCCATGGCGATCACGTCGGTACTGTCCCAATTGAAGCGATGGTCGCATTCAAGGGAGTGCGCAAACACGAGTAAAACTCCATTTCCCGAAGAGCATTTTTCTTTTCATTATACCCTCTCGGGATGCAAACAACCTCTGTTATTCATATATATATATATATATATATATATATATATATATATATATATATATATATAATTTTAATAATTATTACCATGCAGCCTTATCCCAAAATATTTGATTCATGTCGGGATGCCAGCCTTTGAGTGAGCCTCTTTCTCACCGCCTGTATAAAAAAACACTGTAAAAATGACTACTTAAGAAGCATTACTTTTTCTCATTGATTTTCGATGCCATTATGAATACATATATCTTCTAGAAAATAAAAACGAGACTGTCCTATCTTTTACTAATTTGGTAACAAAGTATGTCTTCTTGGAATTTTATGCTTGGAGAAATGGTGTCTTTCAGCTTGAAAAACTTTTCCACTTCCCAAAGAATTTTTCTTCCGACTTGTCGTTACACATGCATTTGGAGTTTTTAAACTGCATACTATATGCATTCCATCTAAGAAAAAAGCATACATTTTTCTATGTTATGGTTAATTTGTTGTACCATGCCCATAAAATGTTGTATTGGGTGTGGAACATGCTGTAAATTTTATAGGCAGCATTAATAAATGAGTGGATACGATGCTTTATGAAGGGATATTTTCGCATTGAAAAGGCCTTTCAGAATTTTTGTTGACATTTCATGAGATAGGTAATCGACTGTATTTTCAAAATTATCGTCGTCCTACTAACCATAGTAACTCATTTTACGTTTATACACTTGCATAAACAATACATTTTCGAAACACTTAAAGGTCTTGTTAATATGAAATATTTACTTTCCAGTAAAGGACATCGTAGTAGTTGTTTATCGAGGCAACCGTAAGTTTGCATTTGTAAAATCCAGCATACACTGGATAATCCCTCACTGCATTGATAGCGTTTTGGTATGCGTCAGAAGGTTCTATTTCTTTATGACTAATAGGATTATTCTTTAATTGTGAACACGTTATTTGTAGGGCAGGAAAATAAATACACCTTTAACTATATTACCATAGAGCGTGCTTATTTTATTTGAGCTACATTAACCTTAATCGCATAGCCGATCGCCTATTTTATTGGCCTACAGTCCTCCGAGTTTATCTAGGCTATCTTTTTCGGCGTTTCATATAACGTTTACAGTTGGCTTCATGGTTTACAGTCGGCTTCGTACTAGTCACGGACAATGTCACTGGAAAGGCTTGCTAGGTTCTTCAATCACGGGGTCAGCTGCGGATCCTGTTAATAGCTTCAAGCTGCAGATGATGAACTCAGTTCCCGAAAATGTTTTGAAAAAGCAACGGTTGCCCTTACTATCCAGTGCGTTGACTTTTTTTTCTGCGAATAGCACCTAGACCGCCATTGCAAGCCCATGCATTTTGACCTTCGGCTTGCTCCTCTGTCTGGTCGTATATCGAGGTAGTCAGTCCATTATTGTTGATGGTCAAGAAAATTGGATTATAAGTGCCCATGAGTTTCCTAGTCCTTCGTTGGTTTTCTGCCAGTCGCACATCATGTCGCTGGAAAGAACCCGCTGTCTTTTCTCTCCTGCTGGCGCAAATGTCAGCAGTCAATGGTCCTACTTTTCTTTCCCATTATTACTCTAGCTAGGAGCTTCCTGCGCCAAATGGTGAGACCTCCAGTTTCTGATGACGCCTCATTTTACCGTTTGCGCTGATTTTCTTGTCCTCAGTCGGTCTTATTTTAATAACACATTCGGTCACGGTAAAGCGTTTACGCAGGCACTCTTGTTTTGAAATCGAGCCGACATTTTTCTACTCTCCATTCGCATAAAAATTGTCTTACATGTATATCAGTTGGCCTATTTTGCCCACTTTATACTGAATTTTGACCCTCTTTGTTTATTTTAACTACAATAGTGAGGTTATCAGCGCACGAGGCTGGCACCGTTTTGAAGGAAGTCCAAGTTGCTCTACATGTCGAGACTCATTTAGGAATGATTCTTCATTACGTCAATATTTGCAGTCTTCAGGCATTTGTTTGTGATCTTCTAATGTTTTGTGATTTATGTGTCCAATCTTTTTCACAGTGAATGGAGGACATTTTTGCTGAAATTTTTGGAATATTACTTTCAAAATAAAGCGTACCTCTTTCTATTGATTGGTGACCGAATGTGCCTACCTAAATCAAATAAGTAGACACTCTTTAAGAGTCTAGTCCCGAAAACGGGACAACTATTCCATTCGGCAAACGAGCCAGCCCGTTAGACGTCATACTCGAGTCATTTTTTATTTTAGCCTATCTTTACCTTTATTTTACTTTGATATTTGTTTCTAATCCCGTCAGAAAGCGTGGCAGAATGTTGTCACGGATCAAGCACACTACTCATGGTATACTGAAAATGCCGTAGACATAAACCTCCCTGTAATATACTCTACCTAATGTCATCTGAAAAAATTTGAGTCACGCTTAGCCAAGCAAAGTCTTTTCGTTGTCTCCACTGGTGCCTTAACTTCCTAATTCTGCGATTTGCGTCGGTTCTCTTGGCAAAAGAACTTGTTTCTGTTTGTTATGCCGGTAAGGATGATTTATATGGCTTCCAAAACGAGAATTGGGAATAGGGACGCCCCACCCAAGTAATAAAGATGATCCTGCGCATAATTCTAAGCAAAGTAACTATTCTCATGTCACAACTTTTACATTAGCCCTAAACCGTAGTGCTAACCTTAGCCATAAATCTACCCTAAACTCTTTACAGTAGAGTTAGCACTAACCCTAACCTGAACCCCACATTTACTCCTAGCTTACTTTAACTCTAACCTTTATCCTAATCCTACACTTAATCTTGACCTTAAATATAAATCTTACCTTATTTTCTTTAATATTAGGCGAAACCACACCTGTATGGCGAGTGGTTCGTGTTCTTGTGTTCTGTTTAGGGACCCATATATGTCATCTTTACCGTTATTCCCAAACTCTGTACACGAGTGCCATCTCAAAGATAATGCCAATTATTTAAATTTCAAAGATTGAAACCACTCTTTAAATGACTCTCTTCTCAGAAAGAAATTTCCTTCTTTTACTTGACTGCTGTCATTCTTTCATGTTCGTTTAAGGTTTCTTTTGATTTCGGTCTTTTGCTCATGGTATTTTCTCTCCGATAGTCTTGTGACCTCGAAGCAATCCCCTATCCTTCCGTCAGTCAGGTGTTGCTAACTTTTCCCATCTCTTCATACTGGGAGTTCGCTGATGACATTAATGCTTACCTACTCGGAACTAGCAGCAGCGGCGTCCTTGAAGTGGCCAGTACCATGTGAGTTGGGGTTTTAATTGCTAACAAGATGTGGGAAGATCTCAGACGCCCTATCCCCCTTCCTTGAAAGCGCTTCACTATTTCTGTGCCTTGTTAATGCGATAGTAGGTAGTTATTTTTGAGCTTTTTGAACCGGTTATGCATAAACTCTTCAAATATTGAGCTTTTGACCTGGCTGGTATCAAAATAAATTATTGATTTTATGTAGCCTATATTCTGACGAAAAATTTAACTTCCGACTATCTCATTTACCTTTTATCTGTACATTGAAGTTTTTAAAGCGATACATTGCCTTAAATGCACGATCCAATATATCGGATGACTGGCGCAGATACACTTGCAACACCGAAAACCTCGACTCACGACCGATTCTCTTACCTGAGATTGTGAGTGGGTTCTAAAGCTGCGTGGTGCCCTTAATCTTGGTGATTTATTATAATTGTCCTCACGATATTCAGTCATGTTTCAAAGACTGAGACAGAGGGAGGTGGCGTTTCACTCGTACTTACACGTCTCCATCGTTGAAAGGATACTCGGGACGTAAGAAATGTAGTAAATCCAGTGTCGTGCGTCTGAAAGCGAAATCACGTGGATTCTTGATTGGCTTCAGTGGCACACTTTTTAACATGGTTTTCACCCATTGTTGTAAGTCTTAGACATCATCCGATCGGATGAAAAAAGTCGAACATTCCATTAGGCAAAATTTTGAACAGCTCAGCCTTCTTCTTCTGCTACTATAAACCAGAGACGGAGGTGTTCGTTTGTGCAAAAAGGTGTAGTTTGAGTAGGACTCGAAGCCATAAGAATAAGCTCTTGAACGAACATTTCCTTGAGACTGATGGTGCCCAGTGATCATTATAATTCAATCACTCTTCCAAGTAATATGAGTATACCGTTTGGTTTATCACATAGCAGGTGAAATTTGACTATGAGAGCTATCTCTGCGATAGGTCTGCCTTTGTACCTAGTCCAAACTTTGGACAGAACCTCCGGGTTTGATAAGAGAGGAAAAAAACTTCATAAATTTATGCCCTTATTAGGCTTGCAATCTAATGGGATAATTCCGATCATTCCACATCGACAATTTTAGTGGAGGATTTGGGCAGAATTGAATAATTCGTTTGACCCACCTGTGAAAAACTCGGTGGAATTCGAACGCATGCCAGCAAGGGAAAGGCTGTAGTATAGCCAACGCTCTAGCCACCTGTGCTACGAGGCCTCACCGGGAGCCGTGAGTTTAATCACACTTGGGTCAAGTTACCCCCAAGCCTACTGCAACGTATGGAATCCACCCATTTTCATACAGGAATCTGACTGTCCAAGGAAGATTTCCTAAGCAATCAATCTAGAATCCACCGGATGACTACAAGGCACAATTAATTAATTAACCAGGCGAATACCAAACACAATTAATTGGTTACTTGTGCTGATATTCATCTGGTGGATTCTACATTGATTGTTTAGGAAATCCTGCTTGGGCAGTCAGTTTATTGTATCAGAATTGGCGGATTCCATACGTTGCAGTAGGCTGGACGGAAAACTTGACGCAAGTGTGATTAAACTCACGGCTCCCGGTGGGGCCTCGTAGCTCAGTTGGCTAGAGCGTTGGCTGTACTAAAGCCTTTCCTTTGCTGTCGTGGGTTCGACTCCAACTGAGACCGCCGCGTTTTTCACAGGTGGGTCAAACGAATAGGCAATTTATTTTCTAGCTTTCTAAGTATGGAAAATGTTGTAGCTACTAGTAGCCCGTTTGGACGATTTTTATCTCCTCTAACTATCTTTTCCTAGTCTCCCTTCCCCTACCACTTTTCTGTGTCGTTTGCTTACTTGGGTTGAATTTGAAGGAACTGTCAGTTAGCTGTAGCTAAAATAAAATGCACAAATAAGACCAGTCACAAGGACCACTTGCGTTTGTGTTCTGTGGGAATAGGTCCTCATTATACATATTTAATTAATTTATTGCCAAGCTCCAGATGAATGGGGTCCAGGCTACACCGCCTCCAAATAATTTTTTGGGTGGTGATTCCACCACGCATCCCCTTCAAGTTGGTTACGCTGCTAGGAGATAAGACAACGGGAGACACCCTGGCTCATAGCAGGCTTCAGTTCTGTTCTGCCAAGCCTGTGTGGGTCCTTATCTACTGTGCCCCTAGAAGGGGCCACGTGATAGATGTACTGGATCAACAAGGGGGCCGGATCAGCACACGACGGGCGTTATTGGGGATGCGTAACCAAAAAATTGTAACATCTGGGGTATGTAGTAGTATGCCTTGGCGCAGGCTCACGCCACGCCAGCCTCCTGACCCGATCCTGCCTCTGGTCTTCTCGGCGCTGTCTTGACACCAGGCTCGAGTGAGTGAGGAATGGTAGGGTGCGATTGATGTTGCGCAAGTCTACTATCACTTAAACTAGTCCGTGCGCAAGTTACCGTGTCTGCACCAAACACTTCATGAGGCAGACGGTGGACATGGTCGGAAACTACGGTAGAACTGGCTTCGATATTCTTGCACTTGCATGGTCTTACATTAGACAGAGGTTTACGCCAATCTCCTTAGTTGTCGACTGGACTGTGGTAGGCCACCGCCGCATGCGAGAGGGTACAGTGATTGAGGTCAATGCGGAGGTATCCGTCCTGATATCCTTACCACAAATTTATTGCTTTAATAAATCCGGCATGCTTGAAACTAGCATGATCCCCTGGAGGATGGGATTTGGAAGGCTGACCTGCTTTCGGAGCAGGGTTCAGACTGCACTGACTCCCTCCTGTTTTGCCGCTCCACTTATATCCGTGATATCTGAGAAAGCTCTTTCATTGAAGTCAGGTGCATATGGAGTTGAGAAGCAGGCCATGGGTGGCACAGGCAGAAGCTTTTTTAACTCCTAGTGTCAGTACCCTCATGCCCACCTCTGCTTGTCTTAACCTTGTCACGCAATCAAAACACAAGGAGCCCTGAATGGAGAATGACAAATAGGGAACGCAATCTGCCAATTCATTCACCTCGTGGAAAAGTGCTGAAAACCGTCGCTTCTGAGGTTCACAAAGGGAATTATTTATTGTCATAAACAGCAGAAACTGGCAGTGCGAATGGGCCCATCGCCGGAATATGAAAATCAAACTAATTGCAATTTGGTGTTCAACTCACTTTGGTTCAACGTGACGTAGGTCTTTTTAAGTTAGTATCTGTTGCCTGCTACCTTTGTTAAGCACTAACATTAAATGCGTCTATTGCGCAGTCGAGAAGCCTGTTTAAGAAGGTTCAGTTATCAGCTTTTATGCTTTTTTACTAGCATATTTAAACCCTCAGCGAATCTGCTTCGAGGTGGTCGAAGATTCCCATCATTCAAGCCAACTCGTGATCATGGCGGATCAGTGATAATTGTTAGCCCCGGAGGGCGCAGGCCTTTATATGACCAAGTGTTTACTAATGACGCCACACAACTCTCATTTCGGAATTGTTTGCCAACCCGTACTGACTGTACAGTACTTGCTGGAATGGTTGATGATGCAAGCTTACCAAGTACTATATATATATATATATATATATATATATATATATATATATATATGCAGAATTGTATTTGCGACAAAGACAAGGGAGACTGGAATGGCCATTTCTGGCTTACTATCCGTCATCAGCCAGCCATACCCAATCCCAGGCGCTGCGGTGCCCGAGGCTCGAACTCGCGACCTTTTTGGGCAGAAGTCCAACGCTCTAACCACTGCGCTACGAGCTCGTTGTCTTGCCGGTTTCGATCGGGAATATTAACAATGGTAGTTGGGGGCTCACCGATCGGTAATACAATTCTGCCTATATCACTAGCTCCTCTGTGGCTGCTGACGAGGCTTGAGAGTTAGCCCCAAGACACAACGGGACGAGTGAGTCCTGTAACCGATCGGTGAGCGCCCAACTACCTTATATATATATATATATATAGTACTATAAGTGCATAAGTGGCTTTATAATCTTTTGTATTTTACAGAAAATTACTATGCTATTTCAGATACCTCGGGATGCCTGCTTTTGAATGCAAGTATAGGCAATCGCGATGGCATAAATATTTAACCTTTTACCCTTTTTTCTAGCAAAAATCGTGTTCTTTACGTTTTGTTACTTGAATACAGGCTGTCTTTTGATTTTAAAGAATTAAGGAATGGTGAGTTTTCTATACCGCACAATGTTCAACCCAATCGCAAAATATCAGTTTATCTAGTAATACTCCCCAGAAAGTATATCACATTGTCCATATTTTTGTAAACTTTTATGAGGACTATAGTTAGCAGTACTATATACTATATATATGGAAGGATAAGACAAGGCGATCTCTGGGGTAGAAGGTATAATAATCTGACGTTTCACACTCATACTCGAGCGTATCATTGGAGATAGAGAATAGGGAAAATAGATGTTTAATTAGGTCTTGCATGCTCACTTGTGATAGGTCTAGCCGCCTCGTTTCTCATTGGTCCTCCTCTCGTGCACCAATGGTGCTTGACGGTCTCATAGGGCACTGGTAGGTCGATGCTGCGGCTGATAGAGTTTACGTCTGACTGCCAAGCTGCGATGACTTCTCTCGCCAGTCTGTTTTCGGCTCGGCCGAGCACTTGAGTCCCGTCAAAATCGAACCGGCGGTTGTTTTCTAGACTGTGCATAGCGACGTGTGATCGTACATCCATTCGCCTTACGGCCAAAGTGTGCTCGTGCATGCGCGTATTCAGTCGTTTGTCGGTCATGCTGCAGTAGTTGGCCAGGCAGTCTAGACAGTTGACGTGGTAAATAACGCCTGAAGTGTCTGCAGGGAGTAGTCGAACCTTTGGTGGCATGACTAAGCGAGGGATGGTGGCCTCCGGCCGGTGTTAAACGCCCACGTTTAGCGGTCTTAACACGCGCTCAGTGGCTTCTGAGACGTTCCTCACATAGGGCAAGAAACGGAAGGTTTCAGGTCTTTGTTTAAGCTCACTTTCGATCCTTGGTGCCTTTGGTACAAGCATTTGTTTACGAAGCTGCGTGGATATCCACTGGCGAGAAAGAGGCGCCATAGGGTTTTACGTTCTCGCAGCTTCTCAGTCTCTGTGCTGCAGTGTCTGGATGCGGCGAAAAAGCGATCGGACGCAGCTGCGTTTATGCGACAGGTGGTGATTGCTATTGTAGGGAAGAATTTTCTCCGTGTTTGTCGCTTTTCGAAACATGCCAGTCTGGAGGGTTCCGTCCTCCTGCCTTGATATCTGAACATCGAGAAAAGGAAGCATTCTGTCCTCTTCTTCCTCAATTATGAATTAAATCTGTGGGAAAATAGAGTTCAGATCCATTTTGAAGTTCTCTTTGGCTTCTCAGTGTATGACAACAAAGTTTTCGTCTTCGTAGCGCATCCAGAATTTCAACTTGTAGATCCGGAAGGCACGAGTTTCCAGTGTTTACAGGATGGCCTCCGCAAGGTAGCCAGAGATCGGTGATCCTATCGAGGTTCACTGGATTTGCTCATAAGCATGGTCGTTAAACGTGCAGTACGTGCGAAGGCAGTAGTCCAGTAGCTCCATAGCGTGTTCCCTTTTAAAAAGTTTTCCTTCTTCGTTGTACCTTCTGTCCGGAAGTTCATCGACGACTCTCATGGCCAATTCGTTTGGGGTGGATGTGAATAGGAAGACGACGTCAAAAGACACCATTATCTCGCCTGGTGGGCGATTGTGATGCCTCGGAGTTTTTCTAGGAAGTGCGTTGAGGATACGGCTGTGTGTTCTGAGCCGTCTACCAGCTTCTTCAAATGCTTAGCGAGCCATTTAGCCAGTTAGTAGGTAGGTGTGCCTTCCAGCGCCACGATGGGTCATAGGGGAACATTCAGCTAGTGGATTTTTGGTAAACCAGCGAATCGTGCTAAGGCGGCATCCTGTGGTTTCATTTGTTTCCAATAATTTTCTTATATTGCGTTTTGGCTCTTCATTTGATTAAGACTCTTATTGATTTTTCCTACCAGTGTTTTCGTGGAGTCAGCTTCGATGACCTTATATGACTGACTGTCATTTAGATGCTCCTGAGCTTTTGCCACGTATTCCGACTTGACCAAGATCGCAGTTTCCCATCCTTTGTCCGTTGGAACAATGACAATTTCTTCTTCCTTCTTTAATTCCCTAATGGCCTTTGCCTCAGCTGGGGAGATGGTTCAGCGTGGCCTGTGGGATATGATGAGGGATGCGACTTGCTGGTGGATCGAGTTCTTGGCGTCTTCTGTGATCTGCGTCTTTGAGAGTGTCATTACCAGTGAGGCAATAAAATCCACTGTATGTGCGTCTCCTGTGTTGAAACCGGATTCGCGCTGAAGCCCTTTAATCTGGTCATCTGTTAGTTGTTTAGAAGACAGATTATGGACGGATGATTGTTCAGGTACGTGTGCCTGTGCTTGTTTCAGGCTACCGATTTTTTTCAGTAGTTGGGCCTTCTTCTTGTCTCGAGCCTCAATCATCTTAATCGTGATCCAGCGCTCTAAGTTTTGCAGTGTTGTCATCTCCAGGTGTGATGCACATGCTGCTTTCTCCCATTTGATTTCCCTGCCGTATTTTCGTAGACGAATGGGCTATTCATTAATGAGGTTTCTTAAAGGTGGTGACTGCAGTTCCTGGCGACATCCCGACCGAAATCGGTTTTAGCTGGTGGTCTTACAGAGACGCTCCGCGGCATAATATCCGACCTCAGGCAAGCGTGTAGAAAGGCTAATTGTGCCCATGTAGATCATTGTCTGCGGGAAAATATTTCTCAGTGCCATGCTTGGCGAAGCGCTTCGCGCCCGAAATTCGCATGGATATAGGAGCAAATACCGCGTCTACTCTCTAGGCTGGCCGACCAACTACTGCAGCATGACCGACAAACGACTGAGTACGCGCATGAACGAGCACACTTTGGCCGTAAAGCGAAAAGATGTACGATCCCACGTCGCTATGCATAGTCTAGAAAAAAACCGCCGGTTCGATTTTGACGGTGTCCAAATGCTCGGCCGAGCCGAAAACTGACTGGCGAGAGAAAGCATCGAAGCTTGGCAGTCAGACGCCCACTCTATCAACCGCAGCATCGACCTACCAGTGCCCTATGAGGCCTTCAAGCACCATTGGCGCACGAAAGGAGAACCAAATGAGAAACGAGTTGGCTAGACCTATCACAAGTGAGCACGAAAGACCTATTTAAACCATGTATTTTCCCTATTCTCTATGTCCGATGATACACTCGAGTATGAGTGTGAAACGTCAGATAAGTATACCTTCTACCCCAGAGATCGCCTTATCTTCTCATTCCATATATATATACTAAGTAGGTGCTCACCGATTGGTTGCAGGACTCATTCGTCCCGCTGTGCCTTGGGACTCACTGTTGAACCCCGCCAGTAGCCGCCATCCGGCTGCTGATGGGGCATGTTCGTGTTTGTGAGCTATTGTGGCTCATACACTATTCTGGTGTATGTTTCAGATATTTTGAAACAGGCCGATGTTTCATCCCCAGTTTCAAGGTTGCTGAACCGACTGTTCTGGATATTGGCGGTGCTGCAAGTCTCTTTCTGCTTCTCTTGGTCGGCCTCATCGTCTCTTTCCTCTGTCTGGGCATAGAGATTGCAATCCGACGCTTCAAACATAAACGGGTTGAGTTTTGCCCTTCGGTGCATTTTGCATACTTTTGCGCAGTTTAACACGACCCATTGCATATGTCTATGCGGTCGAGCAACATTTTCCAACCTCGTTAAGGCGAGGAGCCGCGGTTAAATGCCTACAGCTTGTACATTCTGTCCTATCTTGTAGGATCAAGCCACACTTATATTTGGTCAAACCTACAATGCCACAGTAACGTCACTCAAGTACGTTACACCAACAAATTATAACGACTTTTGTGTCTGTTTTTCTTGCCATGATCTGAATTTTCAAAATATTCCAACATATGTTGGTAGGGCATGGTGATAGAGCCATCTACCCTCCCCACTTGTTAGTAAAGGCCACATAATTCCAGAAAGGTTAAACATTTCCGTGTCCTGACTCCAAATTTGCGGTCTAACCCTAGCCCTGTAGCTTTGACCTTTATGCTGGCCGTAATCCTAACCTTAAAACACATGATACAAGGTCTACCTTCCACGTAGCCGTAGACTTTTACTGCAATTTCCTTCTGGTAGCCTCTATTTGGCCCTTTCTTTTAGAAAAACTGGTGTTACGGTTACAATCGCCGGTCTTCCGAAACCATTCTTCATTCCAAATAACCAGTTGCACCCGGATCCTCTGAAGGTACATGTTCTAATTTTCAATTGAACACTTGAACCTCGTGTATAATATTAGATGTATATAAGACGAGCCCAGTTCCGCATTAGACAACTGACCGGCCCTAACGGCGGTCAGAGTCTCGGGGTGAGGGACAGAGTGGGGTCGATGGTTTAGCGCATTTTTCTACTATAAAAAGCTGGCGTGCAGGAAACTATTACGGTGCGCCAAAAACCGTGGCTTGGAAGGTTGCCAACTGACGGGATAACTCGGACCGCCCGGTCAGTCCAGTGTGCGTCTGTGCGGAGTGGCTGACTGGCGGACTGGGAGTCAGGATGCAATGGCTCCTTCTTCATGTGGCTCTATGACACTCCCACTTCGTGGGATCCGAGCGAAGTGGGGTGGCACGCTTAGAGGCGGTCTTTTTGACTCTGTCATGACATCCGGCTCAGGTGGCGGAGGGGGAGAGAGTACGGTAGCTGCAGCGCAAGTCTAGTATCATGCGCAAGTCACCGTCCTTACACCACCATGCTGTGGAGCATACGGTGGACATCTTTGGAGTACGACGGTTGAACTATCATATAACACGACCTTTTATGACATAATGAAAAGCACGGTTGACAAGATACAACCTCCTTCGTGGCCGTAGTGCTTTCAGATGCGTGCTTGAAGGTTTGATTTAGATTAGATTCTTACAGAACTCAGATCTTGTGAAAAGGTAAAAGTATGATCAACTAATCCAAAAATTGAAGGTGCTTAAATTCAAAAAGAAACAAAAATATATTTCGGAAAACTAGTCCTCATTGTTCTTACGATGGGCAAGACCAACGTGAGCCCATAGTCTCCCATCAACTCCGTGAATGGATCGGTAGAATAGCGTTGCTAACTCTCCACCAACAGTTAGGCAGGTGACACCCGCCACTTCTTAATGGCCTACGAACTAGCTTTTCCATATACCATCCTACAGAACGCCTCCCTAACAGCTTATTTCTTGGAACTGTCCTTTGCATTCTGACAGTATTCATTTGCAGCACAATTAACCGCCACTTTAGGTTTGAATAAAAGGAAATAGGTTTTTGAATTATTGTCCAGTAGACTGTTTTCGCCTTCTGCATTTCTTAACCTCCTACATTTGGCTTATGTCACCAGGGGTCTCACATTTCTTGGATAATCAATATAACTGTGGTTGACGAACTCTCACCGATCGCCAACGGAACTCACTCGTTCAGGTCTGCCTTGGGGCTAACTCTCGAGCCCCACCAGCAGCCGCACAGCGGCTAGTAGCAGAGGCAGATTACCAGTGTTGTCAAGGGAGACCGTCTCTCTTGTCTTTGTCGGCATTGTATATCTGTCTTTAATCAACTTAACTTTAAAGAACCTTCAGAAGTTCAAGCTTAGTATACTTACAACCCATAAAATTGAGGATGAGACTGCGCTGTTATAGGAGCCACGTTAAGCATCCGACATTAGATCGGACCTTCTTTGCTAGCTCCCCAAATATTTAACGATGAGCAAATATTACTCAATTTTTATCAACAGTGGTTTTCGTATGTGCGAGAGTTGCGTCATCTAGACAGTTTTCGATGGTCCCAGTTCAATTTGCTTTCAACCTGGTGCATGAAACACATTCGCCAGTTCCACTGTGTTTTACTGCGAATTGAGTTCAAATCAAAGCAGTTAATCTCTAGTTTTTAAGTCTTAAGAAAATATATCTGTGTGTTGATATGATTTGTACTCTTGCTCATTCAAATATGTCTTCATGTTTACACCCAGAGTAAGCACTTCAAATCGATGAAACTAAAAAGGGCATCGTTAGTGTTTTACATTGTTTATTCCGCGTATACTGTGGATGCGACTACTGCTAATTAATTCTTTATCATATAAACGTAGGTGTATAACGCCCTCGATATTGGTCTCTCAGTTGGTTCTGAAATTCAACTAACCTTCTTCGGGGAGTCCAAGAAAGACGGTACGAGTACGTTCTGTCGATACGTTCCTCCTGCTGATATGTGAAAACGCCTGGGACATTGGAATGGCAAATCACTGTCAAATAAGCTGTCCTACCGATCACACCAACCGGAACCTACTCCTGAAACTGCAATTCGTTTTGTGCACTATGTGTACTGTCCGTTTTTATGCTGACTATGAACTCTCCACCTGCTACATTTATTGTCTTATCTCGACCAGTTCAGGTATTAAAAAGCCGACAACTATTTTGTAGTTAATTTTATTTTCAAGGAATGAACCAATTGCAAATGCTTTTAATTTTACTTTGCGCGAAGTCGCTTGGGAGTGGCCTTCATCTGACTAACATGATTTCAGGCCAGAATATGAGTGTCCCGGCTTGTCATGGAGCTCTGGTCTAGAAAATAGGCTGGTGATCGCATAGTGACGAACAAGCTCTCGGGGGGAGTTCGGAATGAGCACCACTAGGAATCATCGTTGTATCAGTCATCCTGTACCCCAATCACAGGCGAGAAGGACTTGGTGACCGAACAGTCAGTTGTTTGGTCATCGCGCCAGGGCTCTGTTACCTGAAATAAGAGCTAGCTTATTGACCATCAGTTCCGCTTAATCGTAAACATGTTGAGTGCAGTCGACAAAGCTGAGCCCTTGCTTTACGCACTACAGTCTCTGCCTCAATGGCCAGAAAATCAAGAGTTTGTATCCGAGATCTACCACATCCGAGTTTGCATATAACCAACTAACGACAACCAGCATAGCAAAAATCCTTATTTCATTCTTCTCTTTTTGACCGTAAATGCTTTTGACTAATTGCTGTTCTGGAGTATCTACCAGAAAGCCCAGAGGGGATGCTGGGAGCCTTACTGGTGGGAGGAACTCCCCGCAGTTTTGTCATGCAGCGGCAGAATATCCGCGAAACACGGGCGTCTGGGCGTTTAGCTAGTACCTGTGCTGCCAGTATGGTGAATACTTTCATACGTTGAAATACTTTTCTTCATCAGCCATGCACTATAACCTCACCATTTTTCCTCGATATCGGAAAAAAATGAGAAATTGAGCACTTCTACAGGAATTATTACATTTTTTAAGTTGATGCGAACTTTCAGTTCATACGAGCGAGTACCAGAGAATGCATTTACCGCTGCACGCCCACTCTCCCTACAATAGGCCACATGGTAGAAGCACTGGGTCAACGCGGAAGTCAGATCAGGGTATGGCATGCGTTGGTTGAACTGCGCACCCATAACAAATGCTAAACATGGGAATTATGCTGCGCGCCTAGGCACGGTCTCTCATCGCTCGCTCCAGCTACTTGTGCCCAATCCCTGCACCAATTGGCTAATCGGCTCGAACAGTAAACTTATGCCTGGGAAGGGAGAGTTAAGTCGACACAGGAGATTCCCCGCGACACTCAGAGCATATTCCTCGCTATAAAAAGGTGACGTGCTTGAGCTGATCACGGTGGGCTAAAAGCCTTGACTTGGAAGGCTGCCGACTTACGGGATAACTCGGTCCTCGGAGAGTCAGGTGGCAAGGGCTCCTCCTTAATGTGGACTCTGAGAGTTCTCTACTCATTTGGGATCCAAGCCGTCCTCCCTTCTTTTATGTAAAAACCTTGTCCATTGTGCGATAACTAGATGTTTGCGGCGTGCGTACATGGTCTTTTTTAGGTTTGTCAGCCACCGTGTTCTATACCGCTTATGGTGTTCTTGACTCTGTCCTGATACCAGGCCCCAGCGGATGAGGGATCCGTTAGATGCCACACATGTCTGCTATCACTAGGAGCTAATCCACGCACAAATCAAGGTCTCTGTACCCACATTACTGTGGGGCACACAGTGAATATAGGCATTCGTGCTGGGCAAAATGCCGTTGGTGACCACTACCGGTAACAACACATTTTTTTAGTAAATATGTCTATATATTTTGAACTTCCAGGTCTTTTCTTGTGCCTTTCAAATATCATGTAGGGTTTATTTTCTCTGAACTCAATTCTTACGTGCTACGGAAGCTGACATATCCTTGACCAGACAAAACTTGCTGACGACAGATGCTCTGGTCCTATGGAATCACAAAATTAGTTGCATTAAGCCTCATCTGTTTTAATTTTGAATGTTTATTGCATCATTCAAGCTGTTTATGGTTATAACTGGAGTACTGAGGGCATTCTACTAGGCTGCTGATTTGCCCGTACACATTAGTCACGGAAATTCAGAGGATAGTTGTATTAACATGACCTCCTGATACGGTGAGTTGTAAAAATAGAAAAGGTTTACTTGCGTCCTGTGAAGATGACAGGTTGACCGTCGTATGTGATGGGGCCTACCGTGTGCTCCACAGAAGTTTGGCACAGGGACGGTGACTTGCACGTGAGTTAGGTTATAGTTAGAATAGCTTTTTGTTGCATCTACTGCACTCTCTATCCTCCCTTACTGGTGTCCGGTGTCATGACCAAGTCAAGAAGACCGGAGGTGAGAGAGGTCGTCGGTGGTTGGCGTGGCCGTAGCCGACGCTTAGCGAGCCGCCAAACTCGGTTCGGAGCTCACGGATTGGGAATGCCATACAGGCTACATTAAGAAAGAGTCAATGCAGCCTAACTCACTACACCAGTCGACCACTTCACACAAACACACACTGGGCTGACTGCGAGGTCCGAGTTATCCCGTAAGTTTGCAAGCTTCCGAGCCACATCTTTTAACGGACTCTGATAGCTAGTGCTGGTGGTGGTGGTGGTGGTGTTGGTGGTAGTGTTGGTGGTGATGCTGGTGGTGGTGGTGGTGGTGATGATGGTGGTGGTGGTGGTGGTGGTGGTGGTGGTGGTGGTGGTGGTGGTGGTGGTGGTGGTGGTGGTGGTGGTGGTGGTGGTGGTGGTGGTGGTGGTGGTGGTGGTGGTGGTGGTGGTGGTGGTGGTGGTGGTGGTGGTGGTGGTGGTGGTGGTGGTGGTGGTGGTGGTGGTGGTGGTGGTGGTGGTGACTGTGACGGTGACGGTGACGGTGACGGTGGCCATGACGATGGCAAAGATACGTGGATTTAAATGGGCTTTTCGACGTCATGATTAACGTCAGTGTTTCGAAAATTCAACACTGTTAGCCGGTTGTTCTGAAAGACTAATTTATGTGCTTTAGAACGCCCGGAATTTTCGTTCAAGCAATAATAAAACTCTGGGGCGACTTTGTTAATATCAGGTGGGATATTGCTAACCACATAATTATGGTTTCATTTGGGTCGAAGGCGGTGAGAATTAATTAACTTCACATTTAATTATGACTCCATTATTCATTGGTTGAAAAACTGTGTTACTATTAAGCGCTTTCGGCCCCGAAAACACCTGGAACACTGGGTCTTGCCGAAATTTGAGCACAAATCAACCATTAAGCGTAAATCTAGCCATATTTCACATACCGTCAATATCTGTTTTCTGGTTCACTCCCATGCACTTGATATCCGTTGAACGTAGTGGTAGGTTACCCAGTTTGCAGAATTTAGCTGGATAAAACTGTATTCTCCGCCAAAAATTAATTTCACATTTAATATTGCCTGTCGGATATAAGTAGCTGTTATTTTATTTTAAAACATGAAGACTGTGTGGTTTCATACGTTTATTTTACCCGGATGCACGAGGGATAACTCGTCCGGGTTACAGCGCTGGTCGTAACCTTACGTGATTACACTTTGTCCTCACTCGATCCTTACTGTTAAGGGAGCAGAAAAAACTTAACATGTTGTATCTGAGTGTATGCAAAATTATCAAAATACAAATGTCTCTGTGTAGTTTAAGCTCGTAATGAACGTGCTCAGGGGGGGCTAAAGGTCCAAAACGATCTCTCAGTCATCGCTCTCCTGAAACAGCCTCGCGGACTCCTCCTCCACTTCATCCTCCTCCTCCCCTTCCTCCCCATCAGCGTACTCTGGCGAGGGGTGCTTTTTCTTTTTGAACTTC
Organism: Schistocephalus solidus; assembly: GCA_017591395.1. NCBI lineage: Eukaryota > Metazoa > Platyhelminthes > Cestoda > Diphyllobothriidea > Diphyllobothriidae > Schistocephalus > Schistocephalus solidus. Next base: position 89,742 of record WEDG01000341.1, on the reverse strand, counting down.
AATTTCATTTTGCAGATTGTTGTTGCAGCAGCCAGCTGTAACTCCCTTATACCCGAGCCTAGCATCTGGATTAGCAGGTTAGACAGACCAAGGTCCTTCATCCGCCTTGAGATGACTGGCTGTTGATCGAGGGTGTAGATCACATGACCAGCCGTCCTCTGTAGCTCTTCGTGGGGTGGCTTCAGGAAAGAGAAGAGTCGAGCCAAATGCTTCTCTGTCAGCACACCTGAGCATTTACTTAGGCCCTCTGACGCGTACCTCAGTGCCCTGACAAGAGCTAGGCATGACTCGGGAGTGCTCGCCTGGTCCAAGTAGCCAATCAGCAATCGAGTAACACCCAGGTCTGTAAGGACTGTGCGATAGAGGGTCACTTGTTCCATTTCCGCGATAAAGGAGAAGCCCCAACGTGTCACCTCCTCGAGTCGTGCTTTCGTCTGTTTTTCTCTTGTGTTCCGACTCTGTTCGGCCAGATCACGCAACATCCTAACTAGATGGTGTAAGGAGGAGGCCACGGGCCGGAGTATTGCCTTCTTATCTGGCGCCTGCTGGAGCAACCTATTGGCCGCCTTCAAAGCAGCTACCTTAATGGCCATAGCTGGGTGTTGTGAGAGGGAGAGCACCACACGAAAGACGTGTGCATTCAAAAGTTTATCTAGGATACCGCTGTGTGCAGTTAACGCGGCCACCACACCGATGGAAGACTCTAGGACGGAAGAGTTCCAAAGAGTTAGTAGATCGGTGACTGTTTGAATTAAGGTTGGCTCACTATCCAGCATCCTGAGCGAGGCTGGCGACTGCTCAAATTTGCTGAGACATTTTAGGGCTGAAGTCGCACAGCACTCAACCTTTTTCAGTTTCAACAGCTTTGGCGATATGACACAGGGGACCTGATAATGGTTAAGAATGTGCGGCGCTAGGAGGGAAATAAGATTTATAAGTTCACGGGTGAGCCCTAACTCTGCCAAGTTTTCAAGATACTTTTTTTCTTCTATGAAAGCCGTTAGGGCATCGAGGAAGGGAACTTAGAAGAAGAATGTGTTTAGCGTTTACATCGCCGCTTTGGGCTTCAAGGGAACCCTCTATATCCATCGGAGCAGTAACTCCCGAGGTAGTATGAGTTTCGTCTTTCGCGGAAGCGGCTTTGGTCACAGCAATGTGCATTCTAGGGTCGAAGGGATCTTCACCAAGCCAGGAACTCGACATTATCGATCTGACAACATTCGATTCCCGTTTGATTGCGTGGAAGAAGGTGGTGGAGCCGTTTCTTCGTAGGAAATCCTCCCGCACTGACTCCTCAAGCAGACATATGCTTATAACCTTGGTGCTATTTACTCGCAGCATTACGTTTGGGTGTTCACTGGCTTTGAGAAAGGTTGCCAACGAGTCTCCCCCAATTATTGTTTTCCTATTCACGTCCTCACTGGCACATATGGATAGAAATTGGTAAGCAGGTACAAGGATTTCTATTTCTGGGCAACTGAGTAGTTTTATTGTCAGCGGCACAGCTCCTGCCCGACGAATGAGCTCGATGTTGGGCGGATGCATAGCCAAACGAGAAATTGTTTTGAGCACACTGGCGGTAGCAGCCACTACTTTCATCATGTGGGCGGGCAACTTGAGCACCTGCTCAGTCTCCGTCTGTGCACCACATCCGAGGGGTACTTTCATGAGGACATAAAAATGCTCCACATCCGAGACAAGTCTTCCCAGCAAGCACACAAGTTCACTTATGAGATGAGTCCGGTAGGCGATGGTTCGTGTCTCCTTCAGATACGCAAGTTGTGCCAGCACTTCCGCCGCCTGGTAGCACACACCCTCGGCGTTGGAGGATAGTAGGCGGGCCAGAGAAGGCAGTCCACCCAAACCTACCACCAGCCTGGCAAAGTATATTGTTTTGCATAGTTTTAGGAGTACCTTGATAACGGCCTTTTGAACACGGGGTACGTCTGCACCGAGCAAATTCAGTAGTACTGTAATGCCCCCGCTGCTTTCTAAAGCCATAATTGTGTCCATGTTGCAATCGATGTGGGCATGAATGTTGAGAAGGGCAATTATGACGCCGTTAGCATTGCATTCCCTCACGTAGTCAAAGTATTTCTTGAGCTCTCTTAGTTGGGTGGACTGCTCAACGGTCGATTTTTTCGCGAGAAGAATCCTCTCATAGAACTCCCTAGTAGCAACATCACGATCCAAGTCTGGTGTCTCGGTGTCCTGTGAACTGGACGGGCTGATTTCAGTGGCAAAAACGACCATCTCTTTAGCTGTTCCGTATCGAGTCAGATTGCAGAGGTCGTTAGCATACTTTTTCCGCTCACCTAATCGAGAGCCAGGGCGCCCTTGAGTGGCACGCATTCGATCATAACTTACGGCGTCTGTGTAATTACCACGGTGGAAGTTGCTTTCAACGGCCCTTCTTATTTCGTCTATGCCTCTATAGGCACGTCCCGACTGACGATGCGCTCTGGTCAAACCACCCGAAAGGCATTTCGTAACGTACTCATCGAGTCTCCTCTCCCAAAAGGAGTACTTTATTTCCTCTTCTGCAGTTGCATTTGCGTCCTCTGTGGACATTCTTGCAAGCCCTAATCAGGGGTGCAAACGCTAGAGGCGATGCCAACCTCCGAAGGTCGCACTCGTGACTTTGTCTCGATCGACTTTTTCCACGTGTTGTATCGATCGCTGCGCCAGTACGTAGGAACAAGGGACACGATAAAGCGTATTTGGCTCTGCTGTTGACGTCATTAGATTCACAGAAGTATTTGATGCCTGCTGAAGCTATCGCGTAGATGGATCATCTACGAAGGTGTCACCTGCCAATTCCCTATTCAATCCTTGATCATCAAAACAATCGGTTTAACCCGCTGTAATAAAAGTCGTTCGCTTTTGAAAACCTCGTCATTCGAGCGTCATTAAATTGCTGTAATATGATGAATGTAGACATATAATCAGGCAGTCCCCCTTATCTTCCTCCAAATAAACTGGCATGGATGGAACAGGGTCTGCATACGCTGGCGTCTATTCCTACCCCTGTAATTGTGCTTGCTGTCAACAAATACTGATTCCTATTTTTGTATGGATGGGAGAAGTTGCCACAAGGCACCGGCTCAGTGCTCTCCCAAAGCGTACCAGTCAAATGTCAAGTATTCCCCACGTTTGATTCCTTCGCATTTATATGAGGCGGAAAGGACTTTTCATTGACATTGACTATAAACTGGCATTAAATACAATTATTTCTTCATTTAGGTTATATCTCCTCTGCTCAGCTCGCAGTCATCAAATGCGGCAAAAATGATGGCATGCTTTCCTACAGCAGATAGGAGTCGTACTTATTACAAACCTCCGTTTCTTGGTAATTCTTTGCCTTTTACCTAGCTGAAAAAGAGATTTACATCCGGAAAGGCTTCCGTATCGTATTTGTCACAGTGTGCATAGATGACGTTTTAAAGCACAACTTTTGCCACCTCTGGTGGAGGGAATACCGTCGCCTAGCAGATCCAGACTAGTCCCACGTGATCTCGGTGAAAGCTTTTACATTTTTGAACTCTCTCTCCTTCTTTCTCGCACACAGCTCTACTCCTGTCTAGTTTTCCCGAAGTTAATCGATAAGACACGGGAAAATAGACAGCCTCCCCCCCCCCCCCAACCCAGTAATACCAGAGGCAGTGTGCTAAATTCCACGAATGTTACCTATTCCCTTGTGCTTACACTAACCCTAACCTTAACCCCAACCCTTCTCGTTACTATCACCCTAATCTGGACTCTAACCATAACCTCCCTGGAATTTGACTCAAGACCATTTTCAGCTAGACTCTGAACTGAATCTCCCGCTCATAGGGCAGTGTGGGGGCGGGGGGCGGGAGCATTACTCACAAATTTTTGTGGAAAGCTTATACTTTTGTCTGAAGTGAAACACATTTTTTAGAATACGAATTTTTAGGTTCAGTCCCAGAATTGATGCAGACAATAGTATTGAATATGACCTGCTTCAGCGGAATAAGTGGGTGATGTTTGCTCTTACAAATCTAACAGTCATATGTGTTGAACGTAACAAGCGATTTACTCATACTTCCAATACAAAAGTTTTGTCGTTACAACCGACGAGGTCAACTGCTGTCCTACAAAGGAGCACCGGTAATATTGGAGTGAATATATTTAGATTTGAGTAGCCTTTTATTGAATCCACCGCGTTATCTATTCTCATAACTGCTGTGTTGAAATGAAAAGGCAAAATTTCTACGTCTGTATACAGGCGTGGGTGCAGTGACCGAAAAAATTAATAGCTTGTCCGCTGTCGCCATACACGACCTGGTCCCAAAGTTCACACTTGCCAAGTTTCGAGGAAGGAGACGTTCGCGTCTAACTGACGTGATAAGTGCCACGTCACCACCTTATGTCCTTGGCTGAGGAGGACCAGGTTATCTCGTTGAATTGTTGTCAGCCCAGCTACACCATTTGGCGAGCGAATATGGTTGCTTATGGTGTATCGTATGCGAGCATAAATTTCGTCCTATTTTGCCGCCACTTTTTGGAAGTATTTGTATTTAAATCTATGCTTTTTCTTTAGAATACCGAGGTAACAATACAATAACAATTTCTCAGAAAATTTTTTTTCCAATATTTTGACATGAAACAAATGATGAAACAGTTATAAATCGCAGTTTCAATGGCCTCTCGCCCATGGACGTTGCTGCCAAGTTGAAAATGGCTAGGTCAACCGTTTACACCATTATCGACCGTTATCTGAACTTCGGCCGCATTGACAGGTAGCCTGGTAATGGAAAAACAAAAAGTTCGAACTCTTCGTCATATAAGGGCTGCCTGGGAGTGTATTCGTTGCAATTCGGTTCGGAGCATGAGGAAGATGGCTTTGGAGATCGAGTTCTCGGAGCACACTGTCAGGAATGCCGTGAAACAGAAACTGAAAGCTAATTCAAGAGCTAGGACAAGTAAGCATCTCGGTAGTGAGGCCGTGAAAGAGAAAAACCTCGAAAGAAGTACAAGAATCTTAAGCTTCCTCAAAAAAGGACCACACGTGGTGCTCTACTCCGATGAAACTCTTCACGGTCGATTCGGTGTCCAACAGTCGAACAGATCGCTACATAAGCCTCCTGAAGGTCAACGAGCTACCTGAGAATGGCAAGTACAAGATTCAAACAAAACATCCTGTTTCTGTGATGGTCTTTGGCCGGAGTACCTTACACAGCAAAGTCCTGCACCTATGTTCATCAAGGCCGGTGTCAAAGTGAACACAGACGTGTACCTGGATGTGCTTCAATAGCATGTCAACCATGGGATAGATTCCAACTACACCCCAGACAACAATCTGGTCTGCCAGCAAGATGGTGAACCGCCACATACGTCACTGAAGACACAAAAGTGCCTTGAAGACCACAGGCCTTATTTCTGCCTTACCAGACTTCAATCACCTCGACTACAGCAGTTGGGTGTATGTTGAGGGAAAGGCCTGCAACAAGCCTCACAACAGGATTTAGGCCCTGAAGGCCACCATTACTAGAGATTAGAACAAGATGACACCAGAGTACATCAGGAACACGTGCGCCAAGTTCTTACCAAGAATCAAAGAAGTCATTGCCAATAATGGCTCTCATATTGAATAGTTACTTTCTAATATGAATTTTGCGTCTTTTATGTAAAATACATTTTTTTCTCCGGTTACTTGTTCTTGATCTGGGCCAGGTTGTAGTTCGTATCACTAAAATTACGAAATTTACGGTCGCATACGATACAACTTAAGCATTTTATCCAGGATGGATCGGGCTCAGTCGTTCTTCGATATCCTTTGTGTCGGTAGCATCCAAAACAACTCAGAATGTAATAGAATGCAGTACCTGATATTGACAGTTCAACCGTCGATTTCGACGAGGTCCACCGTATGCTCCACACAAGGTGGTGCAGGGACGGTGACTTGCGCGTGAATTAGTTTTAAGTGATAGTAGCCTTGTGCTGCAGCTACCGCACTCTCACCTGAGCCCGGTGTCAAGACAGAGTCAAGAAGACCAGAGATGAGAGAGTGCGCAGGTTGCTGGTGCGGCCGGAGCCGCCACTGGGGGTACCACCACACCTGGCTCAGATCCCATGGAGTGGGAGTGACATAAAGGCCACATTAATAAGGAGTCATTGCAGCCTGACTCTCAGTACGCCAGTCAGCCACTACACACAAAACACACATTGGGCTGACCACGTGGTCCGAGTTATCCCGTCAGTTGGCAACCTTCCAAGCCACGGCTTTTAGCGCACCGTGACAGTTTCAAGCGCGTCAGCTTGTTTTTAGTGAGGAAAATGCGCTGAGCTGTTGACCTCACTCTCTCCCCCACCCCCACAATCAAACCATCATCTGAGCCAGTCAGTTGTATGATGTGGGAGTGGGTACCTGATATAGAGTGAGTACTTTCACCAGATATCCCCCATCAGAGTTCAATCATCTCTTCCGACGAGGTTCATCGTGTGTCCCACTCCACGGTGGCGCAGGAACGGTGATTTGCACAGTATCTATTGCACTCTCCTCCTCCCCCCCACTTGGGTCCAGTTTCATGACCAAATCAAGGAAACCGGAGGCGGGAGAGGGCGCAGTTGGCTTGCGTGGAGGGATCCCGCACGTAGACGTGCCCTCAGCCCCTCTCCACTGCTTGCTTCTTTTCTGCGGCCTTTGCCGTGGACGCGCATCCCCAATAATGCTTGCCGTACCCTGATCTGCCTGCCCGTGTTTATCCAGGTTATCTACCACGTGGCCCATTTAGGGGGCCTGTATTCCACATGTTTATTCACCATTCACTTGAGCCAGACTTTATATAGGGGGCTTGGACCCTATAAAACCATACCCCGGACACTTATCTCCATGTCCTCAATTTAATAGTTTCTTAAATTATTACCCTAATTATTCTCTGGAGTTCATATACAAGACACCACATAGAGAACCCCCTGGAGACCCCTGAGGAGCCAAACCCCTCGCAGCTGTCTCATCGGCGAAACAAGTGGCTGGGCTTTAAGCTAGTACCTATGTCAGGAGTAGGTTATAACGCCTTTGTCATATGAAATTTATATTACTTGTAGGACTACTCGTTCGTTGAACGCGTAGAGGTGGTTATTCCACAGTAGTTGATTGTCTTCGACCCCAACGTTTATTTAAATTTCGGATCTGACCCTAAAAATGTGTCTCCCGGGCACTTAAGTCCATGTCCTGCACCTGAAATATCGACATCCCAGGAACTTTAATTCGAAAAAGGTAAAGTTCTTCAAAACCAACATAACATTTATTTGGGGAATTTTTTGCGCCTGGTACTCAACTTTGTTTTCAGGCAATGGGAGATGTAAAATAAAACAGTAAGATTTAAACCATGCCTACTGTGAGATCTTGTGGTTGGCCAAAGTGTCGGTTAATAGGCGTCCGATGCATTCAGTTATCCGGTTGATATTGGCTATGCTCACTTCCACCTGACCTTGAAAAATATGTAATTGCTATCTACATCGAAGTCACGCAAGTATTTTCGACATCGGCAGATCTCGCAAAACAGCTGTGGCGTGGGATGCATTGCTAGATAAAAGTATGCCGTCAAAAAATCAAATAAAAACTTACGAGGATTACTGCTTCAATTTTTACGGCAGCGCTTCAGGCCCGCCGAACCTATACAGGTGATTCCCAAGTTTTGTGATCAACTGGTAGTTATTTGAAAGATACCTTTATTGTAGGCGAAAGAACATTACCAGCAAAGACTGGAATTACCCATTTCTTGCTTATTAGCCATCATCAGCCAACCATACCCAACCTCAGTTGTGGCACCACCAGAGGCTCGAACCCATGACTTGTTAATTAGAATTCAAACGCCCTAACCCTTGAGCCACGGCCTTGCCAGTTTAGATCGGGAATATGCGTAAAAGCGTTAGGCTTCTAATCAACAGATCGCGGGTGGCGCCACATCTGGGTTGGGTATGGCTAGCTGATGACGGCTAATAAACCAGAAATGGCCATTCTATTCTCCATAGACTTTGTCGGTACCACCTTGTGTGGAGCATACGGTGGACCTCGTCGAAATCGATGGTTGAACTGTCAGTAGTAGTAGTATTAGTAGTAGTAGTAGTAGTAGTAGTAGTAGTATTAGTAGTAGTAGTAGTAGTAGTAGTAGTTGTAGTAGTAGTAGTAGTATTAGTAGTAGTAGTAGTAGTAGTAGTAGCAGTAGTAGTAGTAGTAGTAGTAGTAGTAGTAGTAGTAGTAGTAGTAGTAGTAGTAGTAGTAGTAGTAGTAGTAGTAATAGTAGTAGTATTAGTGGGGTGTAGGGGTACTAGTTAGGGGTAGCACCACACAGATAGCATTTGGTCACTCCATTTATCTCGTACAGGTGGTGAATGCTCCTGTGGCCGCCTCGAACTGGTACCGAACTCTCACCTGTGACTCCTCAAAGTTGGGTTCTTCCCAGTGGCCATACCCCGGGCAACCGTCACGACCGGCGGCCTAAACCAGGTGAGGGTCTCCGGTGTTGTGTGTGCCTCCACACCCGGTATGTCTGACTCCCGAACTTCCCATCTTCCCCTCCCTCTTTCGAAAAGTCCTACGGTGAGGGCGACAGCAACCCCGTAGGTGCACCAGGCTAACTCGGGTCGTTCTCCCACGAAAACAAAACCGTGACCCATAGTGTTCGGCAGCCGTCTGGGATGTCGGAACAGCCCTATTTAGGGATATCACTGCTTGCCTCCTCGTGGAAGAAGGGGCTAGAAAAGGTGCCCTACAAAATGCTGGTTATCACGTCTTCTGAAGCCGACCGCGGCTCGCAGATCGCAAAATACGCGGTCGTAAAACTCAAACAAACAACGATACCCTCCATCCCCACCTCCAGGCTGCTCGGGTGAGTCCACTCACACTAGCAGCCTGGAATATTCGTTCCCTTTTAGACAATCTTAGGAGCAACCGGCCGGAACGGAGGATAGCGCTAGTCACTCGGGAACTGGCGCGCTACAAGGTGGACATTGCTGCTCTCAGTGAGACCAGATTCTCTGAGCAGTGTCAGTTGGAGGAGGTGGGTGCCGGCTACACCTTCGTCTGGAGCGGCCGGCCAAAGGCAGAGCGACGCGACGCTGCTGTCGCCTTTGCCATCCGGAACGATATCGTGGGACGTCTGCCCTGTCTGCCGCAGGGTATCAATAATCGCCTGATGAGCCTCCGTCTGCCTCTTCGGGGAGACCAGTTCGCCACCATCATCAGCGCCTATGCTCTCACAATGACGAGCTCTGATGCGGCGAAGGACAAATTCTACGAGGACCTGCATGCCCTGCTGGCGACTGTGTCGAAGGTGGGCAAGTTAATTTTCCTTGGTGACGTCAACGCCCGCGTCCGGTCGGACCACGCTGCCTGGCAGGGAGTGCTGGGTCCCCACGGTCTCGGTAGCTGTAACGATAACGGCCTCCTTCTTCTGCGCACGTGTGCGGAACACCATCTCCTGCTGACCAACCCCTTCTTCCGCCTTCCGACGCGGGAGAAGGCCACGTGAATGCACCCTCGGTCGCGGCGCTGGCATCTGCTGGACTATGTTCTCGTCCGGAGGCGAGATCGACAGAACGTGCTGGTAACCAAGGCCATCCGCGATGCCGATGGTTAGAAGGATCACCGCCTCGTCATCTCCCAGATTAGGCTCCAACTGCAACACCGACGAAAGCCCCAAGGTAAGAGGCCACCAGGTAAATTAAATACTCTTTTATTAAATTTGCCTGCTCACTTTTTTTGATTTCAGCAACCAAATAACCGAGAAACTGGAGGACCTGCCTGCTCCAAATTATAATACTACCGTGGAGACACGATGGTGTCAACTGCGAAATGTCATCCAGTCCACCGCCCTCAAAATCCTCGGACGCGAACGCCGTCAACACCAGGACTGGTTTGACGACAATGACGCCGACATAAGCAACTGACTCGCGGAGAAGAATGAACTACACAAAGCCGACATGAACCTTCGGACTGACGCAACCAAAGCAGCCTTCTTAAGATGTCGGCGCCTTGTACAGCAACGGCTGCGGGAGATGCAGGATCCATGGATGATCCGAAAGGCTGAGGAAATCCAGGAGTTTGCGGACCACAATGAAATGAAAAAGTTGTTCAAAGCCATCAAGGCCATCTACGGCCCGTGTATCAAGGGGGACAGCACCGCTGCTCAGCTCTGACGGCACAGCACTGCTGACAGCGAAATCGCAAATTCTGAAGCGCTTGGCCGATCACTTCAGAAGTGTCCTTAATTGCTCATCAGCCATCTCCGATGCTGCCATTGACCGGCTCCCTCAAGTGGACACGAACAATGACCTGGATCTGCCGCCTTCCCTACCAGAAACTTTCCATGCCGTGCAGCAGATTTCCAGCGGTAAAGCACCGGGATCCGACGCAATCCCACTGGAAGTCTACAGGCATGGCGGGCACCAGCTGATGACAGAACTCACAACACTCTTCCAGGAGATGTGTGCCAAGGACAAGTTCCTCAGGATTTCAAAGACGCGACCCTCGTCCATCTCTACAAACGGAAGGGGAACCGGCAAATCTGTGATAATCACAGAGGCATCTCGTTGCTCAACATCGTCGGGAAGATCTTCAACCGTATCCTTTTCAATCGTCTTAACGGTCACCTAGAGCAGGGCCTGCTCCCGGAAAGCCAATGTGGCTTCCGCCAACACCGCGGAACAACCGATAGGATCTTTGCCGCCCGCCAGCTACAAGAGAAGTGTCAGGAGATGCGAACTCATCTATACACTACCTTTGTAGATATAACGAAAGCCTTTGACACGGTGAATCGTGACGGACTGTGGAAAGTCATGCAGAAATTTGGTTGTCCTGAGCGACTTTTCTATAGAGATGTCGCAACGGGTGCTCGCCGACAGGGAGGTCAAAAACGACGCTACACGGACATTTGAAGAAATCACTGAAGCAACTGCAAATCAACCCGGCGACCTGGGAGGACCTCGCCCAGGATAGACCGGCATGGAGAAGATCCGTGAAAACTGGTTCAGCAATCTGAGGCCAACCGGATCGCCGCCGCCAAGGCCAAAAGAGCGGCACGAAAGTCACCAGCGCCCCAGACCAACATCATCGATGCCCAGGCCCTGCCGACATGCCCGCGCTGTCAACGCATCTTCCGCGCGCGAATAAGCCTGGTTGGACACCTTCGGACGCAATGCACCATTAATCATAAAAATTTCAATTTATACGTTAAATTCTGCCATCCCTCCTTCAGACTCCCCCACCCTCACTCTTGGCATCAATTCCATTACTCCCACCATCATAGAGACCACATCCCTCTACTCATCGCCTGTTATCCCCACCACAGCAACCACCACCGCCTTCGCCTCCACTACCACCACCATCACCATCATCGACGGGGACTCTCTCCTAAACTGTCCTCAATGTAACTGCACATTCACCTCACGCATCGGCCTGGTCGGTAACTTGCGAATCCATCGTACATAGACTGGTGAACCAGGGCCTGGAGCACCAACACACAGCAGAGATCGTCGCCTCCATTGTCCTCAGTGTCCTCTCGCATTCACTCATCGCATGGGCCTATTCGGTCACATGCACATTCATGACAGCGGAATTCACCGCATTGCCGACAACACCGATACATCATGCACACCCTCCGCTCCTGCCATTCTTACCGCCACTGTCACCCCCACTAACATGAATGACATCCCCAGCCTCTACCGATTTCTCCTGCCTACAATTCGCCCGCAACTTCAACTCACGCATCGGCCTGGTCGGTCGCCTGCGAATCCATCGCATGGAGGATGTTGAACCAGTGCCTGGGGCTCCGACATACAGTGGCCGCGCCCGCCTCCACTGCCCTCACTGCTCCCGCACATTTACACATCACATGGGCCTATTAGGACACATTCACCTCCACGACAACCTGCGGTAAACCACCGGAAACTAAGCCACATCAGCGCACACCATCTACACTTATATATAGACAACAACCGCACAATCATCATAATGTACCTGATAAAATCAAGATGTCCTAGAAACCATGGCTTGGAAGGCTGCCAATCTGACGCTTACGTCAGACCACGCCGTCGGCCCAGTGTATGTGCTGTGTGTGTCGAGTGGCTAACCAGTGGACTGGGAGTCAGACGGCGATGGCTCCTCCATATCCCCTGATTTAGTGAATCCTGGTGTGTGTGTTATGGGGGCCAGGTCGTGCTGTGGCGCGCGAAGACGGGGTACGCCCACCCGTCAGCCAATGCGCCCACTCCCACATCAGGCAAGCGACTGGCATGGATGGTGGTCTGATTGTTAGGGTGAGGGAGAGAGTGAGGTCGAGAGCTCAGCGTATTTTCCTCACTATAAACAATCTGATGCGCTTGAAACTATCACGGTGCGCTAAAAGCCGTGGCTTGGAAGGTTGCCAACTGACGGGATAACTCGGACCGCGTGGTCAGCCCAATGTGTGTTTTGTGTGGAGTGGGTGACTGGTGGACTGAGAGTCAGGCTGCAATGGCTCCATCTTAATGTGGCCTTTATGGCACTCCCACTCCATGGGATCCGAGTTAGGTGTGGTGGTACACCCAGGGGCGGCTCCGGCCGCGCCAGCCACCTGCACCCTCTCCCATGTCCGGTTTTCTTGACTCTGTCTTGACACTTGGCTCAGTTGGGTGAGGAGGAGAGAGTGCGGTAGCTGCAGCGCAAGGCTACTATCACTTAAAACTAATTCACGCGCAAGTCACCGTCCCTGTACCATCTTGTGTGGAGCATACGGTGGACCTCGTCGAAATCGACGGTTGAACTGTCAGTAGTAGTAGTAGTAGTAGTAGTAGTAGTAGTAGTAGTAGTAGTAGTAGTAGTAGTAGTAGTAGTAGTAGTAGTAGTAGTAGTAGTAGTAGTAGTAGTAGTAGTAGTAGTAGTAGTAGTAGTAGTAGTATTAGTAGTAGTAGTAGTAGTAGTAGTAGTAATAGTAGTAGTAGCAACATTAGGAAGTGTGTGCCCCTACAACAGACCATGCTGGAGATGCGTTGAACCAACGTGGGACGCAGCTTAGGTCACGGTGCACATTAGCCGGGGGAACGCAGATTCCGCACAAGCCCACAACTACTGGCGGAAATGGCAGTTGTAGTGGTACACCTGCGCATATGCTCCACGCCCTGCCAGCCACCGCGCCATGTCCTGAAACCAGAAAGCTGACAAGCTCAGGCATTCGACTGGTGTATGGTGGCGGGGGAAGTGAGAGTGCAGTGGACTCAGTGGAGTCCATTCCTATGGCACTTCATCACATTTATCGTTATACTAATTTTTACGCGTTTGAATCTATAGCGAAGCACATAAGTTCCTAGTTTTGAAGGTTGCTATTTGAATAAATCACTTGATTCTTCCCAAGGCTGTCAGTCAGCTGAATGCCTCCTTTCTAATGTAACTTTTATGGCACCATCACGCATGTGAGATCCGAGTCCCCTTGTTAAATCCTGAGGCGCGGTTCTGGGAACGGATCGTGTGTGTTCGGGTAGATAGGCTCGTTCACCTCATCAGTCACTGCACCCGAGTCTTTTTGCGATTATCCTGACTCAGGTGGGTGAGGGGAGAGTGTCGCAGATTCAATGCAAGTCTGCCTCACTATAAATTAATTCACACACACATCGTCCTGCGCCGAGCATTTCGGTGAACACATAGTGAACATCGTGACGGTCAAACTGGCGTGATAACTGACCTAAGGGACGGTTGTGGGAATCGTTGTGAACAGTTAGGACTTCAAATGAACCTCATTATATTAGTTTCTGTTGTTTAAGTCCCCATTTAACTTACAATACTACGGTTGTGTTCAAAACATCTAACAACAACAAAATATCAATAGTAATGTTCGATCAACGGAAATTTTTTGCGTAACATAAAATTAAAGCAATTAGTTGAGAAATTATAGGGGTGACGTGCACTAGTATACCCTGACTGCAAAACGGAGAGATGCATATCCTTCTCTCTTTTTTTACTGAAAGCTCATTTCCGTCGCCCAGGCATGAACAAGCAATCACTGACCGAGAGGCGCTAGTGACGAAGACAAGGGATAAGTGAATGCCAATTTCAGGCTTAACGGCATCGTCAACTAGTCATACCTTAATTCCAGGACTGGTCATCACCACTCCCATGTGGTTGAATGGACCCAATAGTAGCCGTCCATACTCGGTTGGCAAGTTGACTCGGGTACTGGGCTCGGGTTCCCGGGGCTTGTATGACTGGGTTTGACTGACTGGCAACGGAAGATGAGTCAAAAATCGGCATTTCGGTCGCAACAACGTCTTTTCGGTAACCTTCGCCGACACCGAAATGTGTCTGCACCTTGTGGCAAAGCGCACACCGAAATGCCTGCATGTCGAAGTTTCGAGCAAGCGCTAGGAGACCATCGCCGTTACGGAAAAAGTCGGTAGGCGTCATATTGGCTGCGCAGGAACGGCTTAGCTTAGACGTCCCATTATAAAGGTTTCAACTACTGCAATTTCGAATATGTAACCATAAAACTTAAGGAGGGCACATAACCTGAGAAGACATTCTAACCTTGATGAGGGTATTAGGTGAGAGTCAATCGGCTGCCTTGCTATTCAGTTGTAGTCGATATTGTGGAAGTTCATTCAGTACTGGTACTCTTAGTTCTTATACTTCCACTCATCCCCCCCCTCGATCCCTGACCCGGATCCTGTGTGTTTAATATGGGAGAATACGGGTGCCGCAAGCTTTAAAGTGGCAATAAATTGAGTGCAGGCGAGTTCTGACTAGGCCATCGTGCACATAAACAACAGAAGAGCAGAGTTGCACCTAGGCACTGTAACGTCAGCAAGTGCATGTGCACACACGCACACACACATTAGCGTTACGCCCTCATTCGTCCACTCCTCTTTTTCCCACTTCTTGGACCACTATGATTCCGCTTGAGTGTGCTTGCGCACGCATGTGTGTACAGACTTGCTGCGCACGAGCTTTTGTACAAGTCTCCCTGGCACGCAAACACGAGGCGGGGGCGGAGAGGCGGGTTTGGGCGCGTGGTTGTGTGCTATCTTCCCCTCGCCGCGGCGAACGACCGGCATTGAGCACACTATAGACACGGAGAGAGGCACGTGCTGCTCACCCATCTCGCGTCAACCTGGACACGCCAAATCTTTCCTCCCACTCCTGTGCTCTTTGGTATGGCACGCCCAGAGCTGGTGGTGTACATTGACCTACCATTGGCTTGTCCCCATATCGTCCTTCCCTGCATCGGCACGCACGCACACACACGCTCACATTGCCACCATTCTCAAAGGGTCAGCCAGTCTGGGCGTGCGATGCGCAAACCTGGTTCACTGAGGCAGGCGCCCACGCAACACGTAGCTCCCGTAGTTGCTTATGCACTCCCCCCGCTAACACCCAGTCCGGTGCTCGCAGGAGGAAGTCGTACCGATCGATAATGCTTGCTCGACCGTCGGCGTTCTCATCACGTCGACGGCACAGGCTGCCGCACCGGCACTACTCCGTTTCGTTCAGTTCACGCACCGCGTAGGTACCGTTCATCCGAAACACAGCCGCGAGGAAACACAACGCTGGAACATGGAATCACGTAGGAAGCAAGCTCGACCTGTAAAGAGTGAGTCCGCATCCACATTTTACTCGGTCCCTACACCTTCCTAGTCTTCCCTCTTTAACACTTTGGGATAACATGGGCAGTCTCCATTTGGTTGCAGCTTATGTCCATGGTTAGACTAGAAAATGCAACCCCTTTAATCTGTCAGAATAGGGCAGTCAGCCGTGTTCACTAAATATGGACTTGTGCATAAAGATAACTGTCAAATCTGACAACACAAATGGTCTGATTAATCATTAATAAGGAGGTCCATTACCCTCCAAATCTCCAATTGCAGCAAATATAACAACAACCCTCCTTAAAAAGTTTTTTTCGAAGTGCCGTCGATCCCTGTCTGTGCCATTGAGAGGGAGCCGACACGGTTTAGTGGAAGGGGCTACAGCTGTCTAACCATTGCTGTCTCGTCAATCTCAAACCAAAACAGTCGAGGTCAGGAAATTGGTTGAAGGTAGCCATCTATTTTTAATCTTGAAAAGTTTAAGGACGTGGCAGGCGTCTACGTAAACAATGTACAATTATTCCCTGCTCTGTCCTTCAGTGCTGTTCTTTGTCGAAATTCTACTGAGGGATGCATTGACGGCAGCCTCTTCAGCTAACCGATTTCGTTCCCGACGTCTGAGCCGGTCCGTTGAGCTCTTGACTTAGCAGCCTTTAAATATACCGCCAAACACTCAATCTACCGGCCTAGTTTCCAGCTCAGACATGAGATCCAAGCCATGCGAATCCTTTTTCTCGCCAAGCGTACCTTTTTAGGCAAATCTGACTTTGAGCATTCAGATGAAGCATATTTAGGTCACCTTTCCAGGGTCTGTATTGCTCCGCATACGCTGATTTGCCACTTATCTCCTTGAATCTATACCCTAAAAGCTTTTGAATTTCTGCTTAGCTATTTAAGAGTTTTCCCGGGATCGCCAGTGTTTTCTGTGAGCATGGTTACGGAGGGCAAGGACCTGGATAAAGTCAGTTACCTACCTCCTAGTCGTCAGTAACAATATCGCAGTTAGGCTTTTACAGAATGCAAATATGACTACCCCAGGATAATAAAGTTTTGCGGACAAATAATCCTCTGCCAATTCTGAAAATAAAATATTCTACTAGTCAGTGCGAGAACAACTCGTTTTTATCCAAACAAAAGAGAAGTCGGTTAATGGTAACCCTTACGTGATTAGTGCTTACAACCTTTTGGGCTTCGGGTCTCCTTGACCACTGTTGTGATCTGGGTCAGGTTGGATTGTTGCTTGAGGACGAAAATTGCCAGAGGTGGGTATCTTGTTTTCCTGGAGCGGGTGGAGGGCGGCTTTGGTGGTTTACCAGTTACCTCTGGGAACGTCTGCCCTTATCACCTGCACTTATCGATGGAACCTTGAAAGGGTGACAAGCAGAACTTCGTTGTTTTGCGACATAAGCTCCACTTGAGGCACTTGCTGTGTGCTTATGACTAGAGAGGTACGAGAGTGCAGGCTGCTCATATCGTGGAATACGTCAGGAGTTTTTTAGGAGGCAGGACTACGTCACATCGCTTTGGACAGCCCTATCTACCCAACCACGTACACGATACTGGCTGAAAAGTGCTGCGAGCACCATAAATATAGAAAGCCTTTACAAATTCTGGATGCCTGTAAGTCTGACTCTCCGTCCTGAGAGGACTGAGGTATCTCGTCAGTTGACAGCCTTCCAAGCGGCGGTCTTTATCGCGTCAGATCTTCTAGTGAGGAAATGCGCTGTGAGAACGGATCTCCTTTTCTCTTCTCTCTCTCTCTCTCTCTCTCTCTCTCTCTCTCTCTCTCTCTCTCTCTCTCTCTCTCTCTCTCTCTCTCTCTCTCTCTCTCTCTCTCTCTCTCTCTCTCTCTCTCTCTCTCTCTCTCTCTCTCTCTCTCTCTCTCTCTCTCTCTCTCTCTCTCTCTCTCTCTCTCTCCTCTCACGCACCCGTCGGCTGCCTGAACCCTTCAGTTATCTGCTGCTGGCTGGCACGACGTATGCCTGTGTTGAAGCGTGCCACTCCACTTCCCATGCGTGAAAGTTG
Source organism: Schistocephalus solidus (assembly GCA_017591395.1). Taxonomy (NCBI): domain Eukaryota; kingdom Metazoa; phylum Platyhelminthes; class Cestoda; order Diphyllobothriidea; family Diphyllobothriidae; genus Schistocephalus; species Schistocephalus solidus. The sequence goes on along the minus strand of WEDG01000341.1, from coordinate 72,135 downwards.
CTATGGTATGCATGAACTTTGCGTAGCGCGGCTAACGTGTGCCGTGCTTTAATCGGCACCCGCGTTGGTTCAGTGCATCTCCCGCGTGGCCCGTCATAGGGGCTTCACTTAGGTGAGAGTTATTAGTGAGTCCATCAAGAAGGAGTCTCTAAAGCATGACCGTCAGTAACTAATGTGCTGATTTGATTACACGATGGATTCCCCAGGTTCGGGCTCACACCCTTCCCTTTATCCCCCTTCCCCCCCCCCGTACATCAGTAACCTGCTCGAAACTTTCGGTCGACTGCGCGCACTGGTTGACGTGGTGTCAAAGTCTCCTTAACTCACAACGAACGAACTTCCTCGAGCACAGGGGTCTCACATAAGTGGGGTATGCAGGTTCTCGTATACGACGTTTCGTACGTCGTAATTACAATGGGAGATTTATCTCATAATCTTTGTTTTAGTGTTGTGGGGTGTTTTGCTGATGGTTGACTTGTATACTTGGCGTAGGGGAAGCCTGGTTTGTGCTGAAAATAGCCTAGCGCATTGTCTCAATGACATGGCTATTGTGGACATGGGAGATGTGCGTTAGGGTTTGTTGGTCGGGGCTCTGGGTACTGCTAGGAATTTACAGATGACGGACCCACTGACACGTGACTTGAAGGTGCGGTCAGTGTTGGCCAGTCTGTACGGTGTCCAAATTTGTGTTGTTGATATTGGTGTTGAGTGTCCTTCGTTTGCCCTTACAACGGACCACGCGTTGAGCCAGTATATGAGTCAAATTAGGACAGCAGCATAAGTCTACTGATACTATATACTAATTCACGCGCAAGTCATTTTCCTTGCGCCCACCCTGTTCTAGGACACAGGGTGAACATTGTCAGAAAGGATGGCCGAACTTTCGGGTGTTTTTGTGTCCTTTCGGCATTATCATTGCGTTATGTACGAACGTGTTCGAATCAGGCAAACCGGAACCACAACATGATGCTTAAGTGATGAGCTGTTGGTTGAGGTGTTAAGGGGTGTAGAAGGTTTGCTTCCGTTGATCTTGCTGTATATAATAGGCAGTCAATGACAACAATCCGTGCCCTAACGTCAGGTCCAAACGCGGGCATATAAATAGGGGACATTGTTCGGTATATTTAGGTCCTGCCTTTTTGTCGCTTCTCATCGGCCTCGGAGATTGTGCCTTCCGTTTAAACAACAGTATTTCGAGCCTACTTATCCTACACAGAGGCTTCCCAGCTCTCTTGACTGACTTGTATGTATTTGGGAGCGGCCTTTAGTGCGTCCTTATATCAGCAATTCTATCCGCCTTAACTTTTGACATCCGTGGCGACTTCACAGTAGAATAGTCGGTGGGATAGACAGCGATCGTTTATAACACTACTCGTCCCGTTGTGCCTTGGGGCTCACTCTCGAGCAGCGCCAGCAGCCGCACAGTGACCAGTTCTATAGGCAGATTGACATTACCAACAAAGAAAAGGGAGATTGGAATGGCCATTTCTGGCTTATTAGCCGTCGTCAGCCAGCCATACCCAACCCTCGTTGGTGCCTCATGTGAGGATCGAACTGACGGCCTATTTATCAGAAGTCCAACGCTCTAACCCCATCCTCGAGTGGGGCACCATCTAGGCTTAGGTATGGCTAGTTGACGACGGCTAATAAGCCAGAAATAGCCATTTTAGTCTCCCTTTTATTTGTTGGTAGGGTCATTCTGTCTATAGTAACAGCCGCTGTGCGGCTACAAGTGGGGCTCGAGAGGGAGCCCCAAGGCACAACGGGACGAGTGAGTCCTGTAAACAATCGGTGAGCGCCTTTCTACCATATTCCCAATCTAAAGCGGCAAGACAACGAGCCTGTGGCTGAATGTTTAGAGCGTTGGACTTCCGATCAATGGGTCGTCAGTTTGATCCTCGGGTGGTGCACCACCTGGGGTTGGGTAGGACTGGCTGACGACGGCTTATAAGCCAGCAATTGCCGTTCCAGTATCCGTCGTTTTTGTCGGTTATGTCCCTTGGTGTGCTGAACTCCATTATGGCCTCATGGGGCTGCTCGACCATCTGCGTAAATCCTTCCGTACCTTAGAATTTTCATCGTGGTTCACAGCCTCGAAGGCCTTTGCCAGATCAGCAACGATTAGGGGGAGACGGCGCAATTTTTTGACGTTTCTTTCGCAGTTGACGACCCTTAAAATCGTGTTACCGGTTCCGGAGTGTTTTGAGAATAGACAGTGTGTTTCTGACGGGAGTCCCTACTCAAGGTATGCGTTCAGGCGCTTGAGAAGGACGTGGAAATTCATCTTCCCAGCAATGCTGACAAATGAAGCTTTGTGGTGGATTTTTCAAGCTTTCCGTTTTGCGTATATGGCGTGTCCTTGAAATCCCGTCGGACCTAACTTGTTAACAAATCTCCAGGAACAATGAGATAAAGTTGTTCAGGAGTTGAGGGCTACCGTGCTGGTAGACTTCGCCTACATATGCATCAGAGTCCACAGCTTTCCTTCTGGATATTTCTTTACCTCTTCGACGATTTCCAGCTAGGGCAGTAGGTGATCTAAGTCGGCGCTGATCACCATTCGAGGAAATTCGTTGATGACTTCCTCGTGTTTGGTCCAGTCTTCCAGAATCTGCGTCTCTACGACACGGTAATAGAAATTCCCAGTAACACAGCTGGCCTTGTGCAAAATTTCTGGGAGATTAGGGTTGGGGTGAGGCAGGGTAGGATAGAACAACAGGAAATAGCCCGTAGCACATCTGGCTTTGCACTAAATTTCAGGGAATTTTGGTTAGCATTAAGATTAGGGTTAGGATTAAGTCTATGGCTGGAATGAGGTAAGTGGTAGGATTAAGCTAAGGTTATAGGTAGGGCTAAGGATAGGGTTACAGTTAAGGTCCGGATTAAGGAATATTTACCCTTCCAGAAATTTAACCTAAGGCAGCCTTTATTATGCGTCAGTTCCTATTCTCTTGTAATTTCTCGAATACCATGACATCTGAGCTGAACAGCCGAGCCGTTCCTGTCTGTCGAGGACGGTTGCCTACCTTGATAACCGCAAACAAATTTATTTCCCCTCAGTTAGCGTATCCTTGGATTTGTTTCTACCCTACCAGTTTAAAAAGGTAGTTTCGTCTCCCCCAGTCACTTCAGCATCAGAAAATGGGGGTCTTCTTTTTTTCAGCCCTCTTTTACATCATGTATAGCCTGTTTTACTGGAAGAGTGACGTCAGATTTCTTCATTATTTTTGGCAAATTGGTCTTTGGGCTGTCTTCGCGTGCGTTCAATTTTTCCAAAACACTGGCATATATGATGTGACACGATTTCTTTCAATCTGTCCCTTCTCCTCCTCCTCCTCCTCCTCCTCCTCCTCCCCCTCCTCCTCCACCACCACCACCACCACCATCATCATCATAATCATTAGCAGCAGCAGCAGCAGAACGACCACCACCACCCTACTCCCCAGCATCGGCATGATCATCATAAGTGCCCGACGTTTGTATTTGTTCCAGCTTGAGGATTTTGTTTTTGGTCTGCTACCTGCACTCAGCCGCACTCAATTTAATGGTTTTTAACTTATCACATGCAGACAGTGCGTACGAACTACGATGTGCCTTGCGTACCAAAAGTGTGAAAACTATGTAAGTGCGTGACGACGTCATGTGAAGATTGGACGGCGCGACTGAGTTTTTCGTATATGACACTTTCCAGGTCTATCCTATATACAGGGTGCCATAAACGGCGTACTGATCAGGGGCTTGGCGATTTGGAAGTGTTTCGGTCACCGATATTTTGCCAAACTAGTGCTAGTCTGTGTTGTACCCGAACTCCTACTTCTGAGGTTCGAGGCCAAATGCACCGCACATCAAGTTTGGTGAGGAGACCTGTGTCGATTCAGATCAGCAGACTGAAAACGGGCCCAAGTTCACCAACCGTAGTTGTCATACAGAGTTGCATGGGTGAGACTGGTTGTTGCCCGTCATTCGCAGCAGTGTTGACAGCAGTCACGGGGTATTTTGAATATGCTAACTAATTTCCCATTGTTTTCAAGTCGTTTGCTTCGATTCTGCGTATCTTACTTGACAAACATATCTGAGTCAGACTTGTTTGCAGAAGGTGTAATGCCTGATGACTTTTTATTTAAGCCTCCGTATCCTCTGGCTACACTTGAAACAGAATCATTTCCCCGCAAATAATTCCACGTAGGAGCTACGGTTGGACGCTGGTATAGTTACTCCCCCTGAGTTCTACAGGCGGTCATACGCTAGATCCCAGCGTGGTACGTATTCCCGTGGCTTAACTTTAACACGAACCCCAACCCTAACTTCGTAGAGATGCCTTGTATGGCCGCCTAAACAGGCTACGGAAATAGGAGTCGCACAACTGGCTAAAAATAAATGGCCTTATGGTAAATTTCAGGAAGGGTAAATATAACTATGTCTTAACGCTAACACCAACCCTAACGTAAAACTAAACTGTCACCTTAACCTGAACCCTTAGCCTAATCATGACCCTAACCCCAACGCAGACCTTAACCTCCAACGTAAACCAAACCAGCATCTTAACCCTAACCCTAATTTCCCTTGAATTGGGTGCAAAGACACATGTAGTGCGGGCGGTTCCGTGTCCCGTGTCCTGTTTAGGCGGCCATACAAGGCATCCTTACCCTAACTTACCCTGGAATTTAGAGCTAGGCCACCTGTAATATGGGGAGAGGGACTTACAACCGTGCCCTCCCGGAGTCACGCTTAGGAGGCATGGCCAACTATCGCCTTAGCCACTGTTGCCCTATAATCACTTTGACCTTTTTAGCAACGGCGTCAAGGTGACCAGAAAAGGGGTAGCACCGAGATAAGAGTCCTTTTGTTGCCTTTAACTTCTGATTTAGAGCCTTCAGAGACTGTCGTATTGCCACAGAGCAGTAAATTACTACTGACAAGCACATTCTAAGTGAACCAGAGATGGTTTTAGTGGGAAGTGGCTGGTTCAATTTTTCAGAGGGTTAGGGAACTTCCGCCAATCGCTGTAGTAACTCGAACCCGTCTCACCAGACTGTAGAACAGGACACCGATGTACTGTTTTTGTCTTGAAGTTAGTGTTTAGTCATCCGTCTAGAAATTATAAACCAACCTTCAGTGAGGATCATCGGTAAGGGTCGTGAAAACTAGAATGTTCGTTCCTGTCTCATGTTTACCTGGGGAAAAAAAATCTGGCTCATTCGCTTGGGATAAGTAGGGAGGGTAGAGAGTTACTGTAACCACCCCCACCCGTCGAAAATGCCAGACTCTGTGTGTTAGACCGCTGGAGGGTACTCTGAGTTTATTTAGGAAACTCGATGAAGCTAGTTCTACATCAGTCTGACACAGCCAAGCCCTCTCAGCGCTGTCCCACCACCCAAGCTGACTGTGCGAATGGTAGAACACTTGGAGTACTAGTGGACACATTTTTAGACAGGGCTAAAACTGCCTCGCCCATGTCTGGCTTCTTACATAAATTGTAAACGGCTACCTCCACGAATCGATGGCTCGTTAATCCCACCCACCTACCTATCGATCCTTCTTTTATCTCACCACGCCAATACTTTTAGTGCAATAAACAGGTAAAAAAAGGGTTTGAGACTACGCATGTAGACCTCGCTAGCACCCCCTGGCTGCTAAATTTTCCGACTAGTTCTGTTGCCAGGGCACTCCTTTAGACGCCAGCATATAGTCATGTCGCAGTTTTACATCCTAGAGACAAGAGAGTTTGCTGAGTTCTCGGCGGGCGCGTACGTTTGCGTACCGCGGCTGTGCACTCAGACGTCGCGAATCGATCGTTCGATCGCACATGATCAGGGTTGGCCGCCCCCGCCTAATCTCCACGCCTACCAGAGGCCGGTTAACCGACCGCATCTCTTCGCATGCGACAGTCTGATCGGTCATGGATTTCCGGGAGCAAACATCTTAGGGTGAAAGCCTGTCACCCAGTCTCTATTTTAAAGCAAGGACTATATTGGGCGGTTAATTGGATCAGTCTGTGCAAGGTTTGCGCCAGTCTCGTCTAGTTGTGCAAGACGCGTAGTTGAGAGCGCAGTCACCACTTGGAAAGTAGGGATTGCTTTTATGACCTCTGGCAGGACATGCGAGCAGGAACTGTCCGTAATACAGGTAGCTTTTCGCTAAATTCCAGGTTAATTTGGGTTACGGTTAAGGTTAGAGCTAAGGTTAGTGTTAGGGTTATGAGACGGGAATATTTACCTGTCCTGGAATTTATCGCAAGGCTGCCTGTATAACGAGACGATAATTATTTTCCTGTATCCTATGGGGAAAGGTATATCAGTCATTCTGTCTGCCTGGGAATGTCAAAAGGTCGGGATCGGTTATCTGACCCCTCTGGCAAGATATGCATCAATGGTTTTTCGAGTCAGATCGACTGGGGACCAGATTGGGCGTAGTGCCCGAGTTAACTTGACGTCACCATCTGTGATGCACAACACGCAGGCTCTAACCTCGCACTTTACAATGCTAATCGCACAAGCAAGAAGCTATTTTAGTTTGACCCATATTCCAAAGGAGGACCGAGTAAGCCCCTCAGCTGGCAGCCTTTGAGATCACAGCGTCCCCAGTAAGACACGGGAAACGGAACTCCCACCCCTGGCAATGCAGGTGGTCTTGGGCAAAATTCCAGGAAGGGCAGAAATTATTCAATCATAACCCTACCCTAAACTTAACTCTAATACGAACCTTAACACTTATCATAACTCCCCTAAAAATTAGCGTAGGGCTCCCCGAACAGGTTGGGGGGAGGTGGAGAGAGAGGTTCTATGCCCCTGGCTTTCCCCCCGCCCGCCTCCCAGCATGTCGGTCGGCTAATTATAAAATTGGATGATGTGGCTGTCTCTGCCTTTATCTTACGGAAATAGTTAAGGACTCACAGGGACCCCACGCAGCCCTACATACATATAACATGAGTCGATGTGAGCCCCATTCTGGTTAAACGTACCAACACAGCTCATTTAGGGGCTTGCAGTACGATAGTTCGACCGTCGTAGTCCGACGATGTCCACCGTATGCTCCATGGAAGGGTGGAGCAGGGACGGTGACTTGCGCGTGAATTAGTTTTAAGTGATAGCAGCCTTGCGCTGCAGCTACCGCACTCTCTCCTCCTCGCCCACCTGAAGCCGGTGTCAAGACAGAGTCAAGAAGACCGGAGGCGGGAGAGGACGCAGGTGGCTGGTGCGGCCGGGTACCCTAAGTTCTAGTCGCCCCTAGGCGTGCCACAACACCTCCCATGTTCGGCATTTGTTAGCGGAGCGCAACCCGAATAACGCATGCCGTGCCCTGATGTGGCTCCCGTGTTGGTCCAACGCATCTACCACGTGGCCCGTTTAGGGGGCACGGCTTGCAGTATACTAAAACACACATTCCCCCATCGATCATATTTTGCATGTGACAACTCAGACTGGATCCATCGTAAAAACCTGCATTCCTTGCACACAGGCCAAAATTATATATATTTTAGAAAATACCAATTTATTATTGTCGGACTGTCAAGCAGTTGTTGGTTCAACAAGTTACATTATTGCGTTGGATGCATTACCCATCTTCCTTGCGTTCACTTTAAAGTATATGACAAAAATAATTCTCTGTCAATACTTTATATTTCAAAAACAGTTCCAAAACACAGTTTTTTGCATTCACGGCGGGTCAGTCAAAATTCAAGTTGGGGAACTATTAAATCTGTTCTGTCTTCTTTGAAATTTCTGATTTGCTATAGTTGTTGCTTGATCGATGTTTGACACTCCAATAGACAGTTTATTGCTCAAAAGGATGACAAACAAAAATCAGGAAGACTGGGTAGTCCTTGTGTAATTCAGTAGCCGTCGTCAGCCAAATCAGAGGCAAAGGTAATCACCCTTTTTGAACCGAGTTTTTTGTCCTTCAGTAGTGCTTCAAGAACTCTACCCTTAGCCTGTGGGCCAGTCGCCTTGTCGGTTGCCTTTATATCGGCTGGACCCGGTCTTGAGAATCGAATTGGATTCATCATACTGAGGCGTTATAATGCCTTGACTAGCCTCTATCTTGCTTTTTTCGCTCACGTCCCTACCTCGTTCATCTCTGGTCGGTAATTGGTCCGTGCGTTTTTCCCTCGTGAGTCTGACCACGCGTAGGCCTGCGACCAAATTGGACGGCAGCGGGGATTCTGTCGGCTTGGCCAATCAACGTCCACCCTCACGCGCAACGCGATGATGGGACTGAAAATGTGTTCACTAGTTTCGTGAGTGGGCTTGCTATCGGAGTCTTATTTTTGCTCTTCCGCAGGGCACGATACTCATTTCGGTCTGTTCTGTAGAATGCTGCGATCCGGCAGTAATGGTGTTTGCCTTCCTTACTTTTAGAAATACGTTCACAGCTAGTTCTGTACGTAAGCTGGTTTCTTAAAATAAGGTCTTTTTGTCTCCATATAACATTTGTCATCTTTTTGTATGGAAATTCCAAAATTTTATAGGAAACGCGTGGCACGTTCGAATGGTTTCGGTGCTCACTCGAAGCCCACTTATTGGCATTGAGAGCCATCAAAGTGCTTTATATTGACACCACGAACTACTAGGCAAAACAAGCTCGTTGACAACTTAGAAAGACACTCTGTGTATGTTCATTATTCTTGTGGGCATTGTGAGGTGCATTACTTTCGAAGGAGTTCCTCAATAATGTGATGACGCTTTGTTGCATCTAAGGTTCCCGGCCTTTCCAAGTTCTTCCAAACCGATGGCTCAGACCGTAGAAGGGGTTACGTCAAACTGGTTTAAGTATTTTTAGTATTCTATCCATGTCGTTGCCGCAAAACTTTGCGTCTAGCGTATTGGTTGAAGTTATGTGCCCCCTAAACGGGCCGCGTGGTAGATTCACTGGACCCACATGAGGGCCAAATCAGGTTGCAGTGGGCGTTATTTGGGACGAACTTCCATGACAAATGTCAAACTTGGACAAGGGAGCGTGGTGGCACGCGTAGTTGCAGGTTCACGCCGCAACGGCCACCTTTGCCTTTTATGGTTTGGATTCAGGTGTGGTGGCACGGTTAGGAGCGTCTCCGGCCGCGCCAGCCACCTGCGCTTGACCCCGCCTCCGGTCTTATTGACTCTGTGTTGACACCGGGCACAGGCGGGTAAGGGAAGCGAGAGTACGGTAGATGCAGTGAAAGTTTATAATCACTTAAAACTAATTGACGCTTAAGTCGCCGTGCCTGCACCATCCTGGTGGACATCGTCGGACTATGACGGTCGAACTGTTCGTTGATGTTATCATGCACCAAGTCACAAAACTGTCACACAAAGTCTTGGCGTTCTCTCAAGCGTGCACCCCTCACTAGCGGCGCACACAAGCCTTGTAACTACACGCCTTAGTAGCCCTATTCAACCCAACCTTCGGCCATGCGGTTGAACACGAACACAATTCAGCATTTTAAGGGATCTACGGATAACTGAAGAAGCCCAGAAGCGTTCGACTATCACTCAACATACGGGCTTTTTAGTTTTGCGTTATGCTACGACTGGCTTTTAACAAACATGACATCAAAAATAGTCATTCCGATTTTGCCTTTATTTAGCACACCGCTCGGTACTAGAATTCAATACGATTCTTAACATGGAGCGAACATTGGTAGATGGCTAAATTTGACGAGAATCCGTTGACCAAATCCCAACATGGAAATTCGTATATAGTAGTAGACAGCGTGGGCTCGCGTTACTCCGTGCTCCAGGGTCTTATTGCGTTCTCACTAATAAGTAAGCAAGTTCTACCAGACGTCTTTGATGGGTGCGAAAGAGTCCATATTTTCTCCACAGCCGCCTTATCCCAGGATTTCCTCTGCTTTGAAGTTGCATCAAGTGGTTTCCACCTCCCGCGGGCTCTGCTACAACAGGCAACAGCGTTGAGTGAATGAATCTTTTCCTATAGTGGTCGGACGCGAGAATAAGCACCCTCCTTGATTCAAGGAGACCGTGGGTTAAATTCAAAGGGGTACCTACTCCCATTTCCTAACAATAACTTCTAACCCCTGGAATTTGGCACAAGGTCACCTGTAATAGGGGGACATTTACATCCGCGTCACACTCCCGTAGCTGGTTTGCTTCGCATATATGTGGGTCCGGATAAATGAGAAGAGGGTCTATTTGTATTCTCGTCGAACCCATCTTAGTGGCGTCAGCAGCAGTACTTTAAACCGGATTGAATAGCGTTCTTTAATTGTTCGGTGGCGCTGCACCGACGTCCTCCCTATGTGGCCCAGCAGGATGAGAGCTAAAAATTGTGCTCCGTTCACAGAGTACTGGAAAATAGAAGGGAGGAGTGAGCGTGGTTCGTCCATTTCGGATCGAGCGCTGAGTTTCCGCATTAAAAAGCACCACACGTACTTTTAACCCATCATAGCGCACTAACAGTTATAGTCTGGAATATTGTCTGCTGACAACATAATTGACTTCTACTGAGTTCTGCGGTGGAGTGCCACGTTGTTGTTTTAAAAAAAAATAGAAGGGAGGAGGCAATTTTGGGTCCATAGTTTAATAGGGCACCGTCACAAGCATAACCTCGTATTTTCGGTGAGCTTGGTCTACATTTCATGAGGTTAGAGTTAGCTTTAGGGTGGTTAGTGCTATTTTTCTGACTAGGAGAGTTAGCTTTAGGAACGGGAATAGGTACTCCTCCCCCTACCCCTGAAAGTTAACACAGAGCCCCTTGTATTACAGGGGGGGGGTACACATCGTGTCCAACGCATATATCTTTTTTGAGATGTTGGATTCTCATTCGACCCCTCTTCAAGGGTACACGGAAACGTGCAGCTGATTTAAAATTTAACCACCCTTCAGTCGCGCAAACGATCGGTTCTCGTATCGCTTTATCAGTCGGTGGCAGACCGATATATCTCCTGTGTCCCCGTTTGACTGACACAATGCCTGCAGTAATCGTGAAATCTGATTATCCGGTATCCCCGGAACAGTCACACTGTCAAAAATGATTTGGTGACCTGGTGAGAGTGAAAGAGCGACCATTGGAACTAACTTGTATTTTTGCCTAACAACAAGTGCTTGTTCATGCATCCTGGTCTATAATAGTTTACCGGTTTCACCAACATAGTTGGCTTTGCCGTAACTGTCATAAATCCGCTAAACAACACCTGATTTTTGACTGATTAATCAAAGATCCTTTGGATGCATGATATGTTGATTAATTGCCGTTTCTATTCAGTGTCCTACTAATAAACCCGGCTTGCCTATCTGGTTGGCGAGTTCTTCGACTAAACCAGCAATGCACGATGTTCTATGTTCATATTTTCATTTAGAATTCGTTCTCTCGCTCCTCCGGTTGGCCTTTTGCCTGCATTTTCCTTTGCAGGAAGGAGCTCGGGGGCTATTGCACTTCGGCCGTTTCGTCTTTTGGCTAGCTGCATGCAGTTTCTCTGAAAGTGGCGTTTTCTTATTCAGCTGCATTTGTGTGAAATTGAGTTTTTGCTGTGGAAGTCGAGTACTAAAAGTATGGTTGGCCTTGCTCTAAACGACAGCTTTAAGTCCCTTGTCACACTTCCTGTACGTTAGCACGGCTACGTATAGCGACTGCCCGTATCTTTCTTCCTTCATCATGGACTGAAGGTATGGAACGACTTAAATGGACTTACTTTCACTGACGGCAGAAGTGTCATTGACATACAGAATTAACGATTTGATCGATAGGCAACGTAAGCCAATGTCCTTAGTCATTACAGTACCGCTCCAGCCGTAAGCCTCGGCAGCAACCTTATTACCTTCTTTTTTAATTATTCATCCAATGCTCCACAGAACATGAGACAAGTCAGTAGTCAGTCTTTGAGCATACCATTCCAGCATACCGACCCTCACTGTAGCCTTATATAGCATCTGCATGATCCTGCTGGCTCAAGGTCCGCAGTGCGGTCACGTTGAAAGACACCAATCAATTCGCCACTTCCCAGCTGTAACCATTGAAACCTTTGTAAGCATTGTTTTGCTAGGTGGAGAGGTGATTGAGAGCTTTGAGCTGGAAACTTGAGGCGTTTGAATAACCACCTGACCAAACTGATTGTTGGAGTTTCTCTCAGGTAGCTAGCTGGCTGCAGTGGTATCCATAGCTGATGAATCGTCGAAATGCGTAGGATCTTACGAGCTCCAGACCCCTAGGTTCATTGCTTTCGTCATGCGGCCTAATTCAGTGACGTTGCCTTCCGAAGCTTTTACAGGCCTTCGCTGACGTATTCATTGATTTATCTCCTCAAAAAACATATGCTCTCTGGCATTTTTGACGCATTCATTTTTTTTGTAACACAACTCCAGCCTGCCCTTTGTCGTGTGGCAGTAGGAAAATGTTCTTAATGTCCTCTACAATTTATTTTGTGCGTCTACTGTGGGTTATAGAATCTCCGTTCGGAAGAGATTCTCGATTGAATCAACCTTCTGTTTTCTTCAAGAGTGCCGGCTTCATGCATGCGAGGAAGTCAATTGGTTGAACGTCAGCTATTTTAAATATACCAAACACATCGGCAGATACGCGGGGTATACCAAGACATAACTGTTTCTGGTTTACTTTATTTTCGCTCAGAAGTAAACCCCGGGTGGTATAATTAACCAATGGGAAACCATAACTTCTCTTGCCGGAACTGCTGAATGACCTTTTTGGCAAAGGGTCAGGCAACTAATACGCAGTCGAACTAGCCAATAAACTTTCGGTAAGGTTACCAAAGTCCCACCCGTATAACCCCCTTTTGCACCCATTTCCCGTATGAGAGGCAGTCTTATGCAGTATCCTATCCTTCATTCAAGCGAATTTCATCGGAGCCTTGCCAAATGGCATCGTTGGTCACTCCGAATAGAAGTATTATTAATAAATCAATGGGCGCGCGTCGCTCGATTGGCTCCTTTGAGCAACCAAACCCCTAATGAGAGGTAGGCAACCACCACCACCACCACCACCATCAGCCTGCAAAGTGTTCAAGCGTATAATAGCAGCCTCACACCCTCCATCTGTCGTATTTTGGCCCCGTGTACGAGGAACCGGAATCTCTCCGCGTGCACACGACGTCTCTCTGCTCTTTTTGGCCTCACCGCTGCCGCCGCCGCCGCCGCCGTGACCGCCGTCATAGCAAAAAAGACGGCTGCTGCTGCACATGCAGGCCTTGAATATGTTAATTTCGTAAAGTTCGCCACCCGCCCGTATCCGCGCACATGCACAGGGGGCGTGAGAGGGCGCAAGAAGAGCAGGAAGAGGGTGCCTTGTTGTACTATCTCCTTACAGCATTGTCAGGAGGTGCACACTGAGTGTGCACCCACGCATGCACGTACGAATGCGGATCCCTCGGCGCGAGCAGCGGGATTGTGCGGCAGCTGAGGCCACAGTTCGTGGGAGAATCTGCGAGCCTGTGTGGCGATGGAGAAGGAGCCGGAGGAGGAGCAGAAGTCTGTCCTACTGCTCCCCCCAGATGTACACAGGCGGGCACATCAGCACTCTTACAAGCAGTCTATGTGTGTGTGTGTGTGCGTGTGTGTTTGCGTGTGTATGTATGTTGTGTGCATGCACAAATGGGTCGCTTATTTTGCATACCTGGCAGAAGCAGTATCAGCCGCAGCTGCACTTTGGCTATGCACTGGCTGCCTGGCTGACACCCTCTTCACTTCTGCACAATTAACTCTCAGAGGTTTCGCATCCCCGAGTACTAGGAGGTTCCGTTGAGTAGAGGACAGTGGCTATTTTGGTCATCTAATATGGACCCAGTGATGTGTCCAATGATGCCTATCGACCCACGACGGAGCCTGTTATCACGAGATCCAAACATCGGTATGATTTTGTCGATAACACCCTGAATTCCCTCTCTTACATTTTATTAATAATTTTAGAAGGCAAAAGAGATTGCACAAGCGTACTCTCTAAACATTTCCCCTATTTACATACCAACAGACATCCTCAAAAAAGATTGAATGTTAACTCGAGTAAATTTAATCACGGCACGATTTGTTAGATACCCCTGCTCTTGCCCATTGTCGGCGGTCTTCGTAAAGTATCCTTCCGCCTGGGTTACAACACTTGTAAATGACGTGCATAGTAGCTTGGTCACTTTTCGGCCTCGTGGGTGGGCATCTGGTCACAATTACAATAGCCTAAGGCATTTGTTTGCTTTCGTAAAATAAATAACTGGATAGTTTGCTGTATTGCTCTTCGTCAACAGCAGACTGTTACTTCAAAACGTCATTTCGACCGTCGTAATCCGACGATATCCACCTTGTGCTCTACAGAAGGGTGATACAGGGACGGTGACTTGTGCGCAAATTAGTTTTAAGTGATATTAGACTTGCACTGCATCTAACACACTCCTCTTCCCTTGCCCGGTGTCAAGACAGAGTCAAGAAGACTGGAGGTGGGGTCGGGCGCAGGTGAATCATATCCCTCCATAGCCATAACTGGCAACACTGGGTGGTGCGGCATGAGCCTGTACTTACGCGTGCTCAAGTTGGACACGCGCACTTTCAGGTTCGGTATTTGTTGTGACCGCATCCCTGTTAATAATAACGCCTGCCGCACTCTGATTTGCCCCCATTTTGGTCCAGCGCATCTACCACGCGGCCTGTTTGGGGGCACACTTCAAAACGCAACGCAAAATACCCAAAGTGATCCCATTTGTGTACCAACACTTAGAGCAGGGGTGGGGAGGGGCGGAAGAGCTGTGAATTGCAAGCGCAGTGTTTATGCAGGTGATGGAAATGTAGATTATTTTTGTCTACCTTCTGAAAGTTATGGTCTTACTAAACCACTTGTTTTCATGCATTGAAAGGCTTTTCCTTTTTCTAATCCGCAGCGGTCAGTGTTTCGGAAAAAAAGTACTATTTTTTAAATCCTTCATTGGTCCTACTAATTCTGACACCGCTAAAACGGTAGTTATGGGCGTTTATCTCAGTAGGGAGCATTTAAGGTCTTTGCGGAGCCAAATCAGTATGTGTTTAGCCTCACAGGGCCGTCAATTTTATGGACACAGTTTACTCTCAGTTTTGGTTAGTTATTATTGTTTGGTTCGTTTGGCAGACATGAGCAGAAGAGGGGGATTTTTCCACCGCGTATAATCCGACAAGATTTCCTTAGGGTTCATAAAGTACCGCCAGTTTCTTAAGAACAAGAATTTTATTTTAGAAAAACCTACCCGGATAGCAGATCTTCTGAGCAGCTCTTCAACTTCTGATAAATCCGAATCATTTGGAGCTGTAGTTGTTCAGGGGCTCGTTTATCCTCTTTCTCTAGGTCCATAGCGTTAACTTTTCCACTCCTGTGCCCATACAAATGGGTCGTTTATTTCGATGAAATCACTACAGCAATTGATGCCTTTGGCCTTACCTGGTATTCACCCAAATATCAAAACCTACTCGTAAAAGTTTGAAATCTAGGAACATTTTTAGGACTTACCCTCGTGGGAAAACGCGTAGATAAATCCGTCTCGTAGAACCACAATGCAGGTTTTCTGTCACCTGGCAGCCCGCCCATTTAGCCATAAAAGACCATTTTTGCGCTTTTAAACTCTCCATTCATGGGATGCACACGCTTTAGACAAGCGCAACGCCCTCCTACCCCCTAGCACTTACCAAGTTCCCCTCTGTGATTGTTCTTTAATCACAAAGGCCTAAAGCCCTTTGAAAAAATATTTCTATCGTTCGTGGCTACGGACCGAGTCTGGATCATTCAAAATAACTTTTGAATGACCGGTCTTGCCACATAGGGCTTTTGATTCCAATTGGTGCGTTCGTGATGTCTCACTCTCTGCAACATTCTCCCTACCGCGAAGGATCGATCACGAAACCGGAAGCTTTGAACTTGAGGTGAGATGGAGCGACTACGTATTGCTTTATTCGGTATTCTGTCGTTCATTTGGAGTTTGGTGCCATTCACTATTATTCCCGCCCCCCAGTTCTGTGTACGAATCTTAAAAGGCTTGCATTATTTATCCCAAATCGTTTATCTTATAGGGTTTAATGGTTCCATGAAATAAACCTTCTATGTTAATTGAGTCCCCACACCAAGGAAGGTCCATTACATGCTATTTACCGAAAGTGGTAAGAATAAATCATACTCTTTCCACGCTACGAAACCAAATTATTCAAACGACTAAAAATGCCGAAACTTCGAGGCTCCGTTACAGTAACTAGAGCCTGAGTTAATCTACTTTGCCATTCGAATCTCTCTCTTGACTGCAATATTTGCAGCCGCATGATGGGGTTGGAAATACCTTCGGCTGTTTCAGCGGAAAGCAGTTTACTTAAAAACTGCAGACCACGGACCAAACATACAAGCAAGCCCAGAAAACCAGGCACGGGACGCAGACTCAACTTCCACCCAGTCTTCTGCCTGGCCTCCCAGTGTGCGCCTTGAGCATCTAACAGTGAAGCTCTCGTACAACCAGTCATCATGATTGCACTATCTCTGCCTGTTGACTCAGAAGCAGCTTGATTGAAAGTGAAAAAAAACTTTCAAATCGAGGCTATTTTAACCAATAACCATCGGGTTCAAGTACTTGCCCGTAGGAGGTGTTCTCCCGAATTAGCTGTGTGCTTATCTCGCCCACCACCACCATCATCAGAGCGCGGGGTCTGATACCCGCAGTCTGTGGTTGAGGCCAGGCATGCCTCTGGTCGTCACGTATCCCCCGCGCTCCAGTTTCGAGAAACCGAGCCGTTCGGTAAATTTACGTTTTACGCAAGCTGCGTAGGCTCGGCCGACAAAGAGTATGAAGGCATGCTTGCCTGCCCAGCACATTTGCCCAGGAGAAAAGGGGTTTATACGTGCGAATGCCGGCGTATGCACGTTTTAAGCCTGTTTCGTGGACAGATATTTTTGTGAGTATCCGATTATGATCACCTCCTCCTTAGACTGTCAGGTCCCCCTTCCCCCCTCCGACTCTGGCCTACCCGGCCCGCTTCTGTGGACTGGTGCTAAGGCACGATTGTGCCTGACCCAGGTTTCGATGCAGTAAATCCCATTACCTGCGCTTATCCTAGAATTTCTCAAACACTCACAACGTACAGTGAGCGTGCTATTCGCATTTTTTTAAAGTCCTACCTATGGTAAAGGCGGCATTTCATAAATGTTTCCAACAAATGGAAAATACAATCTGACATGGGAGAACTGTTCTCAAATAGTTGTTTCATTCCAGGCTCCCATAGTGATCAAAAAGTCGTCTGCAATTCAAAAAGGTGGCATTTAAGTTGGAAACCCGTAAGATAAGTAAACAAAAAATTGAAGCAGAGCTTACTTTCCCTGGACAACAATGAGGAAAATGGACGAACTCAGAATTCACGTTTTTAAATGTTTTCGACATCGATTGGTCGGATTTGTATTGCGCATCACATTAAGGTTGAGCACAGGCTCCGCCTCTCTGCTTTTGAAACGTAAGAAAAAAAACACCATCATCTCGAGACAGTCTCGCTCTGTCTATAGTAAATCAGTTGAACGGTGGTGCCCCATTCAGACAAAAGCATTGAACAGTGTTAAAACCGTTTTTTGAGAAATTCGTATTGTCATATCCAATATTTTTTGTCTCCAAGAAAAAGCGAAATAAAAAAGGTCGCGCCACAGACACAGAAAGGCAGGGTAACGTATTTCGATATTTTATGCATGAAAACCAATACTTTATTCTAGAGTTTCATGTATGGTAATTGTGGGCTTTCTTCTGTTCGAAGAATATTACTCCTCTGTTTGTCAGATAATTTCTCTTGGAAATTTTCCGTAGATATTTTGACTTGTACACTAATTCAGGTAATAACAAATAAAATACAGTATGCTGATGTATGAGGCCCAGCAAATATGAAACAAAACTAAAGTTTTAACCATTCAGTTGTCCTTTCAGCAACTGCCTGTGGAGGTTGACCTAACCTGGCTTCGGCGGTTCCTTTCGTTAGATTTCAGTGTACTTATCGTTTGGACACAGTTGAAATCGTTAGGTCTAGTGAATCTCCCACTACCCCTTATAGCTGCGGACCGACACTTAAATGAAATATCCTAGGCATCTTCGTGGTCTTAGAGTTTCCAAAGGTCTAGGTAATAGTAATATGTTGGCTTCGGAGAGTCTCCACAAATTAAACCACGCATTTAACTGGAATGGTCAGAGATTTGATGACAGATTCCATGAGCCCACTTGTGCGAGCTGCCATGGTCTAAAGAAGGCCTCTAGTTGTTCATCGACTGTCGATGTCAAATGAAAACTAAAGTCCCTGGCGAGCGGCCAGGCTAAAGAAACAGACGCACATGTCTGCGATCTTAAACACCTGTAGCAGCAGCAGCAGCAGCAGCAGCAACAGCATGGAATTTAACGCCGGCGGGAGTTCATTCCCTCTCCCCGCCCGCCCGCCCCTCACCACAAACCCTTCCCGACTGGTTTGGGTGTGGTCCCCTCGCTCGCTGCTCATGCGAACGCCGAGAGTGTCTGCTCCTGCTACTGTACCGATCTCCCCCCCCCCCCCTCCCACACTGTCCTACAGTGGCGCCCGAATCACGTCAATCGCTGCTTCTCTGTTGGGCGTAACTGACTCGGACGTCTCGGATGCTTCGACTCAGGGCACGGCTCGATTGCCCTTGGCGTTACCTCTGCCACTTTCGCCTCGCCTCCCCCCTTCGGCCGACCCACAGACGTTAGGACGCCACCCTATTTCTACCCGTTAAGTCCTCTGCCACCACAGCCGCCAATCATGCCGAGGATTTTGTTTTGGGCGGCACGCGTTTGGAAGACAGTAGAAAAAGTAGGGCTAGCATGCGCACACCAACTCTGACCTCGTGGTGGCAGTAGTCTTGTTTTTTTCGATGATTGTCAGCATTGTTCACTCTGGCTCATTCTTAGGGGGCAGGAAAACTTCAGAGGCCTGTTGGGTCATTCCGAACCAAAGTTCGCCCTTGGTGGCCACCTACTCACCAGCCGCTCGGCTCTAACCTCTTCTCTGCAATTTACTTTGAGACTGTGTCAGTCTACCGGTAATTCCGCAATTCTGGGGTTGCCACAAGCTCTGCCAGTACAGACTTGGCCTGAGTGCCTTAAAGAGTGCAAATACGGGCCTCAAGCAACGCATATAGTATCTCTTAGGTTGCCTTTCTCCTTCTTCTCCTCCTCCTTATCAGCTTATGTACCTCACTGGCCACAATGCTGAAGATCGAAACCCGCCAACCACTTGTACTGCGATGCAAAATCCTGACAGTTCGCAGTTGAGCGTGGTTTCCCATTAGCCACAAGATTAATCACGTTTACTGCTTTGTGACCGATTATTTCCTAAGGATTGCTCAGGTTTTATAGGTTTTTACACTTCAGACTGATTCATTCATAGTGAAATAAACTGACAAACGTTTACGGTCGACCATTTACGCTGGTCTAGCAAGAACCGAGTCAGATTACCAATGCCGGCAAAGACAAGGGAGACTGGAATGGGCATTTCTGGCTTACTAGCCATCGTCAGCCAGGCATACCCAAACCCAGATGACTCCCCACCCTAGGGTCGAACTCGCGACCTATTGATCAGACGTTCAAAGCTCTAAGCATTGAGCCACGGGCTCATTGTCTTGCCGCAGTAGAGGTGCCTTTACGCCAAACTCCTGCGAAAGTAGGGTTAGGGTTAATTCTAGGCCAAGGTTTAAGGTTAGGCTGAAGATTGCCGTTAAGGTAAGTAAGGGTAAGTTTCGAGACAAGGTTAGGGTTAGGGTCGAGATTAGGGTTACGGTTTATGTTTTTTTGTAAGGGCTAGTGTTAGAGTCGGGATATGGGAATATTTACGCTTCCTGGAATTATGCTCAGGGCCGCCTTGGGCCGGGCGTTCCTATCCCGATGTCCAGTTTAGGGGGAAGGGGGGCATGTAAGTAATCCTTACAACGTAATCACTCCATGCCTGGCTATCCAATGCAGCGTTTCTGAGACGTCCAACCCACTTTCGCCTTCAGCGGCGGAGGTCTGTAACTACAACGATTTTTTGACTGTTGCCGCCGTTCTCACCTTACTCCCGCAAACGCTTGCGATCTTCTGTAGCCAACCTTACTGGCATTTTCCAGGCTTAGTGCAGGTACTAACCTAGATCGAACCGCCTGAGCGGACAACGGCAGAGCGCTTCGTCTGATCCAGTAATCGCGGCACCGTTAGGTGAATCCCAAATTTTTTAACCGCATTGCAGACTGATGGCTTCAATCACGAACACGGCTACTGTCTTCTTATTCACAGGACAATCTTAGTGCGCCTGAAAGGTGTACTTTCAGGTACCTGCGAACCATAATATTATCTGATGCTGGTTTTGGCAGCACTCATCCATCTGCCACCGTGTACCTGGCTGCGGAATATTAGACCGACTAGAGCATGGTTCAGATGACAGATCATATAGTCCTCGTTTGCATACTAGGTCTGGAGAGGTTTTTGACAGTGCTATAAGCCCATGCTGGTGATAACCAGCCTGCTCTAGTCGGCAAAGTTCAGTATTCTTCCACCAATGTCGCATCGCGAGCCAAGCGCGAAGGACCAATAAGGTGACATTTCGAAGACTCCACAAATTCAGCTCGGCTCCGGCAACAATCAATGAGTCATGGCGAGGGAACCTCTAGACCAATTCTGGGATTTGGGGTAGGAGGTTCATTTATCGTGGTGGTCGTACGTGCTGCTGATACGTACACCGGGACGATAGAAATGTTTGCAATGCGATATTATAGCCGTACACAAGCCAACCGGTCATTGGCTGATTCCCACGCAATCAAGGCCTGATTTGCTTGTTGCGAGAAGGTAATCGCTACACCGCGTACACCACAAGAGTCGCCGCGGTCCGTGTGAATAGGATAAGATGGAATCTGACATTCTGAATCCTGATTTCCCCTGCAGAAGAGTCGAACTGCGAAATCTATGCAAGTTTAGACCTCCCAACTGTCCTAATGAAGACTGCAGGCCTTTATTTTTTGGGTACTAGGGGCGAAGAACGTTGGCAGGTTTCATCATCCAATACCAAGTGCCCGGTCTTGGATAATATTGCACCTCGCTATCGGACCAGGTTTTCGGAGCGTGTCAATTCCCATGGAAGCTTTAGCATGGGCTTTAACATTGGAAGCAGAGATTTCCATTAGGTTTCTTTAAACATTTGCGTAAATTTGGGTCTCCAACGGTCTTCCGGATTATTTCTTCGAGTGATTCTCCTCTAACGCTTTGGCGCCAAAACCTAACCGCAAGGCGGTGGTGGCAAGAAATCTTATTTATCGACAGCTCATGATCACTTTGTCATGGTACCTTGGTCGGCGTTGCCAGCTTTTTTTTCCAGCTAGTCGGCATGCAGACCTCAGCCATGCTCTGCTGGTCCGCTACTGCTTATTCATCAGAACTGGGTGCCTACCTGGTTCGCAGATAATCTTTGTTGAAGGCCGTTCTTCTACGCGACGCCCGCGACGCTAGACCAACGCGGAACCCAGCTTTCCGACTTCTGGTGTCAAAAGACAAATTATTGTACGTACATGTTTGCTCCAATGCATTTCTCGGTAAAGGTAGATTATGCAAGCCCCTCAGCCACCACTAACCCCAGGATCGTGTAAAACGTAAATAGGTGCACGAATGGGGTCTCACCACGGACAAGCAACAAAGTGTGTGCAGGAAAACAGGAAAAATAACAAAAGTTAGTGTAATAACAAACATCCAAATAATAAAAATTTGTGCATTTCTTTACATGAATGTAGTTTCTGACACACAAGCCTGACCCCAAGCCTGCTTCCGTCTGGAATTTAGCACAAGGCCACCTTTATTTGGGGGGGGGGGGGGGGGCGGCTACCTATTCCCGTGTCCTACCGCAATCGGCATGTGTTTATTTATGTGTGCAATAGTAGAAGTGGGGTGATATAGGATGCATGTTAGAATATTTCGCTACCTAACTGGGTCATGCGGCAGATGCACTGGACCAACAGGCGGCCTAGATCAGGGCACGACGGGCGCTATGGGGGATACGCACCCACAAACAATGTTGCACATGGGGGGGGGAACTATGGTGGTACGCTTATGTGCGGTTTCCCGTCGCACCAGCCACCTGCGCCTTCTCGAGCCTCTGGTCTTCTCGACTTGGTCGTGACATCGGGCTTAGGGGAGGAAGGAGGAGAGATTGCGGTGGACATTACGCAAGTCTAACGTCACTATAAACTAAGTCAGGCTTAAACCACCCTTCCTGTTCCCATATTGCTGTGGGGCACACAGTAGACCTTGTCGACAACAACGATAGGACTGTCACATTAGAATACGTGGTATGCAAAGAAGTAAGCAAGTATGACATTTTCAGACCTTCTCCTTCAGAAGAATTTTTTACTGTACTGCTGTTAAAACACACAGAGAATATGCAAGTAGTTAAGTTTTATTTTTAAAACGTAACCTTTCTAGCCAAAAACGGAGTTTTTGAAAGTTGTTTTAGAAGCAATGAACACATATCCATCGACTTGTTCCTCACATTGTCTTCTCGTGGTCAGCGATCTGACACGTTCCTTGTTGGCACCCATTAAGGCCTCATAGTGTTGACCGGAAACTTTATTTCCTAAAACGTTCAAAGTTGATCTTTGTTATGATCATCGCTTCTTGACCAGAGCTCTCTTCCTCTATCTACCAGTGTACCTATATCGGTGTTTCTTCACTTTTTAAACCATAAAAACTGCTATTTTAAGGCATGCCCTACCTGCTCAAAAGTACTTGCTCTTATTGTGTTGATCGAATCAAATTGATTTTCGAAAACAATCGCTCCAATCTTTCAATTCTTCGGTAAGTCAGCTTTACGAAGTTGAATGCTGCATCGCGGTTGGAGGATAGTACAAGCTTGCGGACTAGCGTTAGGGAATTTTGGTTAGAGCGACATATCCTCGGGGTTGTGAGCTGTGCCGCACAATATATCCACACGTGTTGCATGCTTTGTACAACTTATCCGACGGGTCTCAAGTTGTTGCGTTCTATTCCAGGTAGCTGGCCATCGCCATCGATGACAGCTCATGGCCGAAGTAGCACAGCTGCACGACAGACTACGTTAACTTGGACAAAATCACTGGCTTCACCCATTTTTTATTATTCTAAAATATCCGGTGGATAGCCCTCTTCCCTGGTTTTCTTTCCTGTCATATGCAGACAGGTGTACGGAAAATCAGTTGTGACGCCTGAGTGCCATTCCGAAAAAATAGCCGTAGAGCCTGTTGCTTCCAACATTAGCCCTCAACGTTAATTCCGTTTATTGGTAGGACTGGGGAGTAGGTATCTTATGAGATTAGGGTTAGCGTCTGGATTACGACACGGAAATAAGTTTTCCTGGAATTTAACGCAAGGCCACCCGTGATAGGGAAGAGGACGCACGTATTCCCATGTCAAATCCCGTTTTTGTCTTGTATGCTTGGCACTTGATCCGACGACCAATCTACAACACTACAAATATTTTTACCGTTTTGCTATAAAGTCCACGACAGTAATACTATGCATTTTTATATCGTAAACATACGTTTCCCAAGTGTTAATTCTCTGAGAGTTGGGCCTGTGATGCACTTTCGAGCAGGGAAAACACAGGAAGTCGCAACACTTTAAAGGCCCGTGGCAATCAACCAGTCTCCTTGTCCTGCGATTGTCTGGGTTGTCTGGCGGCCGAGGTTGTGGCACTCCTACAACTGCACTTTTGTGGGACTTAAGAACCAACCGTCTAAGCAATTAGTTCCGGCGATTCCTTGCGACTCCTCAGCCCTGATTCCTCGAACGCATATATTTTTGTCTCTCCTTTATCCGTCCGGCGCTCTCTCACTTCAATTCGCTGTCGGTGCGTTTTGCTCCCACAAGAGCACGGCACCACCAGCCTTTTCTTCCCGATGAATCTTTTTGAGGACTTTACACTTCCGTGTCAGGATACAACTTCTAACCCACGTGGGACTGCCTCGAGAGTTTGTTGATGAGCTGTACAGTAGTCGCTAGGATCTGGGTTGTCGGACCCTCTGTTACCAACGCACCCTCCCCCACCCTCCTACTGGAATGTCACAACCCCAAAACCCCGGCACATGTCTGATCCCCTCCAGACGGTCCATCTGTCCGTGTAATCCAACCCCAAGTCTCAGTCTCTCCAAATGTTCGTCCCTCGCTCCCTTCCCCTCCCCACTTCGCCTTTACATTGTCTCACTATTACGTTTACCCACAACTAGCAGACTTCACATTCCCCACATAAGCTCGGACACCACTTGTTTCCGGCTTGCTACCTGGACCCAAGTAAGTTAAGGGGGACGTGGCGTGAGCAGAGGAATCGACAGTCAACTGACAAACCGCAGCTTGCTATTGTCCCTTGACGGGTTGCTAAGGCCTCCTATCTATTCAATGGACAGTTGGCATTTGGGAGCATGGCGGGGAAGGGGGTTAAAGATCATATCGTGAGAGATCCAGCACGCGACTCTTGTTCTCCCCCCTCCGTCGTGGCAAGATCGAGACCTGATGATTTGATATGTGGCAGTCTTGGGTGACCAAGGGGTCTGTAAAACTTGTTGCGAGGTGCCCAGTTCGAGTCTGAAGATCCAGCATGGGTATGAGAACGTCATGACGCGGGGCTCCGGTGGCAGGACGGAGTGAGGACGATAGAAAATTAGCTTGTACGGAGTGCCTCTGATAATCTTGATCCGGTTCGTGCTTACTAAACCGCGTTGCTGGTTGTCCTCCTCCTCCTCCTCCTCCTCCTCCTCCTCCTCCTCCTCCTCCTCCTCCTCCTCCTCCTCCTCCTCCTCCTCCACTGAGCCAGTCTTAATGCTGCAGTCAGCGCGGTGGGTTTATTAGGCCTCGTGCCACGGTGACTCTCGGGCGATGTCCATTTTCATGGCTGCACCCCGAACCCGTGAAAAAAGCTCACACCCAGACGTGGGTGCATGGTCGGGGCGAGCAAATGGCGTGCCTACACATCACCAGACGTCAATTCAGACGGAAAAGGGGAACTGACTGACAACATCAGTCCGACAGGCCTCTGTTGCACAGTAAGCCAGATTAACGAACCTTGTATCTCCCACAATCAATTGTTAGCACCGTACTGGAAGGACAATAAACGAAAAAACCAGCAGCTTTTATGAGTCTGTTGTACGTTATCAGCAAATGGGCTGTTAGGAACTAGACGATGGTGTTGGAGTGACACTCACCAATCCATCCCCATGTTGGAACGGAATACCAATGCCTCCATTTGTATTTTGAGTTCCGATATAAAGCCACGCAAACGGTAGCATGCCGACGAACATTCCGTGATCAAAATGTAACCGACAACGTCAGATGAGTCTCAAGCGGCGTTTTCTGTCCGGTTGCTTGTATGACTTTTATTATTCGGGATTACAATAGATAGGGTGCGAGCTCGTGAGTCCATCATAGAATGGAAAATTTCATGCTCCTCGATTAAAGACCTTCAACCTCGGGATCTGGCCTGGAGTTCGATATTCCTGACTGATAGTGGCTGATAAAACAGAAGCGTTCTTTCCATTCTTTGTCATCCGCGTTGGGAACACTTCCTGCTGGAAGACTAGGATATATTTTAACTCTAAAAAGAACGAAGAAATTTTGAAAGGCTCACGCAATCAAAGAAAAAGGAAGTATAAATTACTGCCAAGTTTACCACAAGTAACCTTATCAAGTCTGGGCTAGGCGGTGTCGCATGTTCGGTGGCATGCCAGCGTTGTATACAGTCTTCAAGCTCGCTATGTCTGGATGTGCACAGGCGATGTGACGTAAACGCAACACCCCTGGACTAACTGGAAGAATCTCACGGGGAGTTCAGCTCAGTGTTTGCAACCCTCCAATGCTCAAAATCGGGGCCGAACGAAAGGCTACTAACTGGGCTTTACCGCGTTAAAGCTGACGTGTAAAATATACGGACAATAAAGGCAACCCCTTTGTGCTAGCAGACCAAACTGGCGTAAATAAGCAACTTTGCTGCGAAATCCACTTCCTATTTTTTTCCGAAGCTCCCACCTGAATTCTCAGTATTCAAAAACGTGCAGTAGGTTAGTTGTTGATAAAATGTGTTTTCAATTACTTAAATAATATAATATTGATGTAATGTAATATTGATTAGCATGCAGCATAATTTCACAGTGTTCCTGACACGCCGGCATGCCAGCTTTTAAATGAGGATCTTTCCACCCGCCTGCATAAACTGCATTTTATAAAAATTAACTAAGTCAGAAGCATGCTATTTTTTAAGGATTTTCGCTGCCCGGTGACCGATCTCATGCAATGTAGGCTAATTCAGACAATTCAAGATGCCTGTTTTCGAAAGAAGTCTTTTCTGTCCCCCTGAATAAACTTCACCGGATAAACAATGGCTACTTGCTTACGGTGCATTTTTTCTATAGATTTGCAATGTCCTAACAAATTAAAATATATTTTAGAGAGAGATACGCTGTATTTGAAAGTATCGTTTCAAAATTTTCAACAAAAGGACGTCCATTCACTGTGGATAAAAATTGGTACGTAAAAGATAGCAAACGATACATAATGACTGAAAGCTGGAACTCTCGGCATCATGAACAGCCGTCTATGAACGAGTCGCAAATTTGATCCAGATCGTAGTCCTTCAAAACGGTGCTCACGTCATTTGAAATTGATCTCATTATGGTAGTCAAAAAAATAGTGATAAATAGTGGTATATAATGCGAAACTGGGCCAGCCCAAGGTATATATAAGAAAATTCACAGGTGCATGGAGGAGAAAAATGGCGGCTCAATTTCAAACGACCGCTTAGCCGTTTTTGTATAGAAAACATAAGCAAAACTTCTTTCTTGTACTCTTTTGATAACAAATAACTTCTTAGATTTTGATTTGAAGAGTGGCTATATAGTCGTTTTAACAATTTTTTTATCGTGATATGTTTGAAGACCACAACGTCCATTCAAATCGCATCGTAGCTGTACGCTTCTTAGTGCTCTTCATGGATTATACGGTAGACTTTGCATCTATTATAAAATTTCCTGAGCACTATATATGAGTTTCTTGATAATTTACTGTAACGTATGATTATCTTTCCGCGGAAGGAATATAGCTTCTAGAATGAAAATCCTAAACGCAACTACAATGGTAGATCGGGTGACAAAGTATTCGGGTGTTGGAAAACATGAAGAAAAAAAACTAAACATAGCTTCCTCCGAGTAAAAAATTTTATGATAACCTTATTTGCTATCAAATGAGTACAAGGAGGGATGACTTTACTTAGGTTTTTGATAAAATATTATTGGCTATGTAAGGGAATCGAAAATCTGTAGAAAAAATACACACTAATTAAGCACTTATTTTTTTACTGAGTAAGTTTCCGTAGGAGGCTGAAAAGACGTTCTTTCAAAAGCCGGCATCCTTATTTGTATGAATTATCTTGAGAGTATGCTCCTAGATAATAAATTTTACGGCTATACCTTAGCAATCATTCCTAACCTAGAGCGCATTTTAAAATTTTGGACAGCATTAAGTGAGATCGGTCACTAGTGGTATATTCAAATATGTTTTATAGAAAACACGCCAAAAATATTCTTTTTTGCACTCATTTGGTAGATAAACACTTCTTATTTAATATTTAATATTCGGAGGAAGGGTATCTTTCGGTTATAAGAAAGGTGTATAATTAATGCATTCTTGAGACCGCAAAATACCCGTTACTACAGCATCGAGTCAGGGCGTTTAGTAATGCTGCTTACTAGGGTAGGTAAATATATGATATTCCTCACGCGAAAGGTATGCAGTATAGAGATTTGAAACCACAAGCGCAAGTGCGGCTGAAGGTTGGGTTCAAAATTATTTATGGATTCAGCACGTTTTTGAAAACCGAAAGATGCTCTTTACTTGGGCCTAAAAGCTGGAGACGAACTTCTCCACTTAACGAAAGTAAATATGAATATTTTTGTATATGCTTTCTGTAAAATACAGTGGAATTTAAAAGAAAAATTTCAAATAAATGATTAAAATACATACTACTTAAGTGGTATTATTTACCGAGTTTGTGTGGTTGATGCACGCTGCCGGAAAGAAGCTTAACCAAAAGTCGGTATCCTGATGTGACAGAAATGCTGTGGGATTATGCTGCACAGTAACAAATATTATAATTTCTAATCAAAAACACATCTCAGCATATCGGTTAGAATTTTAGGAGATAGCTAGCCAATTGTATCAGCGTCGTGCCCCCTAAACGGGCCACGTGGTAGATGCGTTGGACCAACACGGGGGCCACATTAGGGCACGGCAGGCGTTATTCGAGTTGCGCTCCCATAACAAATGCCGAACATGGAGGTGTGGTGGCACGCCAAGGGGCGGCTAGGACTTAAGGGACCCAGCCGCGCCAGCCACCTGCGTCCTCTCCCGCCTCCGGTCTTCTTTGACTCTGTCTTGACACCGGGCTCAGGTGGGGAGGAGGAGAGTGCGGTAGATGCAGCGCAAGTCTACTATCACTTTAAACTAAATCACGCGCAAGTCACCGTCCCTGCTCCACTTTCCCATCGAGCATGCGGTGGACATCGTCGGACTACGACGGTCGAACTGTCGTATCAGCGACGGAGATAGGAACTACTCAAATGGCCTGTTCTGGCCTAACTGGAACCATTTTGGCGGCGTGGATAGAGTGCGGGTGGCACGCTTTGACGTTAGAGCTCCGCCCTGCAGTCCTCGCCCATATGCTGTCCCGCAAATATAGACTGGGTTCATGAAAGTCGCTCTCACGTGACTCTCTCACTGCCGTTGCCTCCAGTGACTTATTTGCCGCTCAATTGGCGGACATTTTCCCAAACTCCACGGCTGTTCTATATATTATCTCTCACACCAATTATATTTCAGCAGACTTTCATTCTTCAAGTTGTGATAGTTTGATTGTTGTTCATCGTGTGCCCCACAGCAGGGTGGGCACAGGGACGGTGACTTTCGACACATCTACCGCACACGCTCTTCCTCCCCTCCCACCGGGACCCGGTGTCATGACAGCTCACTGGTTCAGGCAGTCGACTGGCGGGGGAAAGAGTGACGTCGACCATCCAAGCGCATATTCCTCACTATAAACAATCTCACGCTCGCAGGCTCAGTCTCGAGCCCCAGGGCAGAACGCGACGAGTCTGGACTCGCAACTGACCAGTGAATTGCCATCCACCAACGTTGAAAAAGCTGCCATGTAAAGTGGTTGGGAAGCCTATTAGAGACAATGAATAAGACTTGGTACAGTACTTAGAGGGTCAAGTATGAAAAAGCAATTATGCGCAATACTTTATGCTTGTTTGTGTACATTTTCCGTCACTATATTCATCGGAGAAGAGGAGTTTCTGTGCAGGTTTTCATCCGTCTGACTATTTTGATGTCTTCTCTGTAAGTAATCACCCGCAGTTTCTTTCAGGTTTTCACATCTCTTCCGGATCTTCCGCTCTAACGGCGGTAGCTTTTCTATCAAATCTGAAGTCATTGTCTAAGATTGAAAAATCCTTTTTTGAACGCACTTCCATCTGAGAGCCCATTTAGGTCACTCAACTCTCCATACCAAAAGTAGACCAGACAGACAAGGGAACGCGTCAACGGGGTATGTGAACGCTCACCTAAACCCCCTCTGTGTGGGCTACTTGGTCATCCTAGTCATATTTTTTTGCCAACAGTCTCTTTCCCAAGAACAAAACAAGTAATCACCGGACAATCTGCCTAACGGGGTTATTTCTCCTGACTGAAGAGGGTATCTGTCACACAGGCGATATGCTCTCCTGGTTCTAAGGTCGGAAGTTCGCTGGCAAATAGTGTACGTAGAGGGCTACCGTTCATTTAAATGTCACAGACATGACCTAACCAGTGGTCAAAAGTCCAGACGAGTGTCACTCCGTGTATCGACAGCGCTATCGTTCAGAGGAGGTGAGACTTTATCCAACCTTGATTCGAGTGCCAACACCGATCAGCCCAGGAGAGGATGCTTTCATTGACTAGGGTTATGTCACGGTGTATCCTCGAATGCTACAATATCCTATGTTCAACAATATTGAAAACCATCACTGACATTTAATCGTTCCTTTCGTTCGGTTGTTTCCCTGGCCTAACCTCTAGTTAAAAGTCGACATGAACTGACTTACCAAATTCAGTTACTTTGTACTTCGTCAAATGTCAGCTAGTCCCTCTTAATAGCATAGAGACAGCTGTGCCGCCAGAACTCAGCTTGCTTATTGGTGACGATCGAGTATTTGGTCTCATCTAGCCTTAACTCCTATGAATAATCCACTTACTTCCTTTGGGTAGGCTCAATGTAATCCCCTTCCCTTCCGTCCATTCTTCTTTACGCCTCACTCAATGTTACCAGCTTAGGGTTAAAGTTCAGCTTAGGGTTAATGTTGGGGTTATAGGTCAGGTTTAGGTGGTAGAGGCCTTGTCTACCCCCTTCGCAGTGGGGCCACATACCCGATCGACACCGGTTTGCCAAAAGCATGGCAAAAGTGTTTATGCTGCGAGCACTGCACATGAAGGCCGTGGATTCTTCCTCAGTTCTCTCTCTCCTCTCTCTCTCTCTCTCTCTCTCTCTCTCTCTCTCTCTCTCTCTCTCTCTCTCTCTCTCTCTCTCTCTCTCTCTCTCTCTCTCTCTCTCTCTCTCTCTCTCTCTCTCTCTCTCTCTCTCTCTCTCTCTCTCTCTCTCTCTCTCTCTCTCTCTCTCTCTCTCTCTCTCTCTCTCTCTCTCTCTCTCTCTCTCTCTCTCTCTCTCTCTCTCTCTCTCTCTCTCTCTCTCTCTCTCTCTCTCTCTCTCTCTCTCTCTCTCTCTCTCTCTCTCTCTCTCTCTCTCTCTCTCTCTCTCTCTCTCTCTCTCTCTCTCTCTCTCTCTCTCTCTCTCTCTCTCTCTATCTATCTAACCCACCATCAGAGACAGTTGCAGAAATCAAGTCGCCAGTGGTGGGTCGGTTGTCTAGAGTACATGGGTGCATCTGCGGGAGAAAGAGTGGGACTGTTCCAAACACGACGGTTTCTGTTACCGGTTAGGCTAATTTATGCGATAAATCGGTGAAATATTATCCGTCGCCTGTACCTGGTGTCAGTCTACTTTCAGTCGATTAGGTAAGCTGGCCATTAGACCTGAGTAGCTTCGCACACAATCGTCAAACTACCGTTGCCTCCATTATCACCGCTTGGAGGAGGGAGACGTTGCCCGGGGTCCACATTTTTGACCATCTCGGTTGGGATTCTATTTATACGACGAAATTGATGCCAGTTATCAGGCTGTCTATTCCCTGACCTCCAGATTTAACCCCACCGGGGGTAAGTTCCTTATCGAATAATTTCCGTTAGAGCTGGTTGACGGGGTGTTTGACAGTAAGCAGTACGTAGAATAATAACCGTACCTCACCAGTGGATTACCGTCGTGGGAGGAGAATCGATGAGGCGGGGACTTGAACCCCGGTACTCTGGTGGCCATTAAACCAGAACTAACCGACGTCACGAGGTCAGCAACTCACCTTTTTCCTTTGCTAGGCCATTAGGTTGAATTCTCTTGTATTAAAGTTCTGTTGCTTCCAACCTGGAAAAAACGATAACATTCGAAATATTACTGACTGAACATCTGGAAACGTTAATTGTGGCATGTAATTATATATGCATACTCCGCCCCCTAAATCCGAATATGTTCTCTTGTTCTCAGTAGTTCTTCTATCCGCGAAGGTCCATCTAATGTGCACCCCCTCGGCTTAGATATTTTAATTACCTTCATGTTCGTCAGTCAACAACCTATCCCCAGCTGGCTGCGTGCCAGCTCAATCCTTCATCCATTCCAGTGGGGTTAGATGAGTTAACGGGAGGAGGCAGGAGTTGCTGGGCGGAGCTCATACTCGAGAATATTCGATGGTCATTGTGCTGCGACCAATCATGCATAAAGGTGGTTGCTGAGACGATCCACGCCCCCTTCGGTGCGGCGTCCTCCCTCCAGCCATATACACACGCCAGATTTCACCCTCTGGTGGACATAACGCCGTTGCCTTGATCCCTGTTCTGTTCGCCCAGCTCCTCCACCCCTCCCCCGTGCAGTTACGCCCCTGCTGTCCACAAGTAGCAGCAGCATTAGTTAACGGTGGACATCTGGGCGCTAGCAACACGCCAGCGCCGTTCAGGCCCCACCCAACGGAAGAGCCATGGGCGGAATGTTGGTTGGACGGCGTCCTAATCTGCCCACGGGATCTGGCCCCTCCAGCCCCCACAGGACGCCTAGTTAGTTCGGATCATCCGGATCTGTCAGCCTGCCGCGCGAATGGAAGCGAGTGGAGGGACAGGCGGAGATGGGGCCTAAACCTCAGCAACAATCACATCAGGTTATGCGCAGGGGTGTATGTAATCCCAGTAGCACATCCCATCTGGCCAGTTGCCAAAACAGACTGAACGGTCAGTGGGGGGAGGAGGGGGAACTGGCTTTGCCCTCTTTTAGCGCAAGGACACTAGCATCGTGACCGTGTTGTTAGAGCTTTAGGTAACTGAGAGGCAGGCAAATCGTTTAAGTTACTACACGAAGGCGGGCTTTTTAAATTGAGCAGCCATCTTTTCTGCTCTCCATTCGCATGTGAATCCTCTTATATAATTTCAACCCTATTTGTTTATTCGAACAACAAAAATGAGGTAATCAGCGCACGACGCTGGCACCGTTTTGAAGGAAGTCCAAAATTGATCGATATTTTGAGACGCGTTTCAAGGACGAATTTTCACGGTGAATAAAGGAATTTTTGCTGATTTTTTTTGGAATTTTACTTTCAAAATAAAGCGTAGCTCTCTCTCTCCCTCTCTCTCAGACGGTAGAGATGCCTTGTATGGCCGCCTAAACAGGACACGGGAAGAGGAACGCCATGCCTACTTAAAATAAGTGGCCTTGCGATAGCTCACCGCCCACTTACAATAAGTCGCCTTAGGGTAGATTTCAGGAAGGGTTAATATGCCCGTGTCTTAACGCTAACATAAAACGAAAGTACAACCTTAATGTTAACACTAACTCCACCCTAAACATAAACCTTCCAGTTAACACGAACCCAAAACTTTACCCTTAACATAGTCCTGACCCTGTGGGTGGTTACCGTCCCGTGTCCTGTTTAGGCAGTCATTAAAGGCATCCTTACTCCGAAGACTAAGATACGTTTCGGTCAGTGACATCCTAGCAATAAACGCGAGTTTCTAGGATTTTCTGCCTCGCGGAGGAGTATATAGTCAGAGATAATAGCCGCTTTTATCCCTGAAAATAGACTCCAGTAAGAGTTCGAAAGCCCAGACGAATAGAACCACGATTCCGGCTAGCCAACAACATTCTTCTTTACCTTGAATGCGAAAAATTTGCCCCGATTCTTGAATAATATAGCTGCCATCTAACCCTACCAACGAGTGTGATTTTCAACCCCATTTCTAGCATATAATTTCCCACACACGATGCTTAACAAACTATTTAAGCGGTCATCATCGTGAACGAACTATCCGGACATTAGCTACTTGTCCGATAACTCAATTTACTTCAAGAGGTAATTGGTTCAACTCTTTGTCTACTAAACTGTCAGTCCTGTTAACGAGAAGGGGACGAACTGAAAGGCTGGTATAGCCTTTTTGTTGCACATCACGCCCCAAACAGGTTATTTATCATACTGTTCACGCTGTGAGCCAGGCCCCCTGTGACCCTAGCTACCAGTTGGAAGCCACTACAATGTTCCTCTCAGGAATCATGTATTTGTCTGTTTGGGTTAGTTCCTTAAAAAATAGCTGAGGACGCACACGTGCATCCGATGTCGTCATCTCTCAAAGGGCAAAGCCTGCTGGGGTTTGACAGCAGCCTCAAAACACCTTTTTCGCCAAGTTAGAGCGTGTCCTAGAGTCATTCTCGTGGTACTTAATGGTTCAAGAAGTCAGATTGCGAGCCATGTTTCACTCTTCTCTTTCCTCCACTCTTGCGCCTCGCAGGAGGTCGCAATGCAATCAGTCGACTTTTAATTAACGGACTCACGCCCTCCCCCCATAAATGACTTGACCCGTGCCACTTCCGTCCTGGCGTCTGAAACGTATCGTTTTGTCGCCTGGACAGTGGCTTGGGGTGGAGAAGGGGGGTGGAGTGACACCGTGCGGTTTCCACAATCCCTTCCCGCAACTTCGCCTTCCCCTTGGTAGAATTTCTCGTGTTGTGAGAAGGGCGCACTCTATTTGAGGAGTCGCAGCGGGTGTGCGCTGTCCTACTTCAAGATGGGGAGTTTCGGTAAGCTAACCTCCTCCCCAAGTAGCATGTTCCCCTAAGACCTCTCGAAAGCCCGAAAGTTAGACCTTAAAATAATGCAATCCTTTCTAACTGGGTAAAAAAAAATCACAATGATGCGTCCTGGCCTCTTCATATTCTATCGAAAGGCTGGAATGAAAACATGGATTCTTCAAAGCAGTGTCCAGTACATTTCGCAGTCGCAGGAGCAAGTATTCCCAGCACATTTTTCTGCAAAAGCATGTTTAACTAGCATAAGAGGCGACTACTTCGTGAGGCCTTCTGAGTTTCCGTGCCCTTTTCATTCCGTTCCTCTGACGGGACCTGAATCCGTTTTGTCTATTCCCTTAACGCAAGCTGGTTACTCCTATAGTCGCTGCAGTTTGGAACTTGCATAGTTAGCCCCCCTTGTGTGATAAGTTGGCGGTTCACCTTCACAGGTAGGCAGATAGAAGTAGCGTTCCGCTTTCCTTGGAAGCTCTGTTATGGGGCCTTTGATCCGTTCTGTTCTGGTACTAGATCAGTGAGCAACACTCCAGAGTGGGTTGAATATTCACCACCGTGGCCGCTGACCGGTGCTCTCCCGCTACATATAGCAGAGAACCGGCTTTATGCAAAATGCCGAAATCTAAGAAAGACCAATAATCACTCGTCAACTGGCAGCAACGCATGTACCAAAGCTTTTTAACTATTAATGAACACCCTTAAGCGAATTTAAAACTTAAAGGAAATGTCAAGAGTGCTATTGATTTGTTGAGAAATACCAACTTTTTGAAAAAAGTTGCGAATACGGGAAAAGTGAAAACTAGTTGTAAATGCGACGAATAACTTTAAATAGAATTGTCAGGTGATAGCGTGAGCATACCAATTTGTGGTAAGTAGGCGCTCACCGATTGGGTACAGGACTCACTCGTCCCGTTGCGCCTTTGGGGTCCCCTCTCCAGCCCAGCACAACGGCTAGGGATGTAGGCAGAATAACATGACTGACAGATACAAGGGTTAGGTTGTTCGACTTCTAACCAACAAGTCGAGAGTGCGAGCCTCGGGTGCCGCAACACCTGGGGTTGGTTATAGCTGACTGCTGACGTCTAATTAGCCAGAAATGTCCATTCCAGCCTCCTTCGTCTTTGTCGGTCATGTTATTCTGTGTATACCACTTTGCATAGATTAAGAGAACTATCCTTGCGTCTAATTTCTTTATTGGTACGTCTGCTATTGGATTACAATTAGTTTCAGCTCGTCCTTTCACGATGTTCACTGTTTTCAATCGATTGGCAAAACATAAAGATCGTGTTCTGTGTTTATCAAAACCTTCAAAATAAGATATTTCTTAAAAGCATTTATCGAAGTAGAGGGCTTTTGCATATTCCTTTTAATGGAGATGGCCGTTTGCGTCACATTTGTAAATTCACCCAAACATGAAAACTCATTGCCGAGAAAAATGAAGGTCCACAACAAAAGTCGACAATTGACATGCCTACAAGCAGCTAAAACGTTTTATAATAAGTTACCCGTTTAAAAAGCGCGTAAATTAGATACTTCGTTGACAAATATATACCGACTACCTTTTTATCAGTTTTGTGACTTCCCTGAAAATAGGTGATACATTTCCTGCTGAAAATAAAAGAACCCAGTTTTCGCGTTATATTGGGCCGTTTTTGCTACTTTTTGTCCTTTTTTTAATGCCCGTTCTAAGACTACAAAACAGGATATCGGGATACATACTAAGATTTTGCGAAAATTGATAATATTCTGTCCATTGCGCTTCATAAGTCCGAATTATCGGAAATTATATCATACAAAAAAGTATCTTATCGCATACTTCCAATTTAACAAAGGTGTTTCTTTAGTCCATCTCCAAAGTATCTCTTTCGTATTTTGTTAGCGGTCTTCCTTTGCACCGTAGTAAAACAAAAATACTGGTTAATAAGTTTATCCCTGCAGTTTGTGGCAAAAAACGTCAATAATTTAAACACAATAATTTTTAAAGTTGAATTCATTTCTTGTTTTTGAACGGAAACGCAATTCCTTACACTCGCCTGTGTATGATTTTCATTGAATAAGGTTAAATTATCCGGTTCCATAAGATATTTATTTGAAACTTCTCTTACATATATTAATGTTCTTTTATAGCACAATGCCCAATAATGATGGACTTTTTTCTGTGATAATAAATAGCATAGAACATTTTTTTGGATGTCCGGCAGCCTCCGATTTCGTTCAAATCCTGCCTATTTTCCTTCACTACACAAGATTGAACATGTAGTGTTCTTTAGTAAAAGGCTTTCCGAGTCTCAAATACACTTAACAAATCAAATTTTGATCGTACGTCGCATGAGTTAGGCCACCTACTGTATCTATTTCCGCCGCGAAGCAGAAAGGCCTAGAAACTCGCATTTATTGTCACTGTCCGAAACACATACTGGTCTTCAGAGTAAGGATGCCTTTAATGGCTGCCTAAACAGGACACGGAATCGCAACCGACCACAATACGAACCAAAATAACAAGACCGAATGTACGCTAAACTACTCACTCCAATTTCGATCATACAGTGCATCAGTTAGGTCATATACGGTATAAAAGTAGTCCCTATGCGACTGTCTGTGGAACTTGAAGACAAAACGGGGTGACCTGGTCCTGCAAAGCAATCGTTGAGCACCCCCTACCACCTGATGAGCTATAATACTTTTACCGATACAATCGAAAATGCGAGTGCCCGGAGATAATTGAACATAAGTGAACGCGCTCGCTTGTACCAGCGATCACGTCTACTTCTTCCCTCTCATACTTTTCCACATAAGGCGCAAATATTACCCTGCTCGTAACGACTGCAACGTTAGGAGGCTTCTAAACAAGACACGGGACTAGGAATGCCCCACTTAAGTTATAAGGGTGGCCCGGTGCCTAATTCCAGGAAGGGCATCTATTTCCATGCCCTAACATAAACCTTAACCGTAACTCTACCCTAAAGTTGGCCCTAACGCTAACCCTAAACATAGCCCTAATTTACTTTAAGTCTAACCTGAACCTTAAAATTAAGCCCAACCTTAATCCTAAACCGAACTCTATTTTTTTCAGAAATTTGGCGCAAAAGTAACTGTATTGCGGACAGTTCAAGTTCTCTTTTCCTCTTTGGGGGCCATAAAAATCAGCCTTACCGAATGCAACCTAAGGTAAGGACTGTGGGTCACTGCCGACTACGGCCAGCACGACTGTTAGGTTGCACTTCAGATTACGCTGGGCACGCTTAAATTTTGGAAGAAAATGGACCTGCGTCCGTGTTCCACAGAGAACTTGGCCGAATAATGTTCATTTTTGAATAATCTTTTTATCTTCTCAGTCATTGGAAGAAGGTGTTAGTTCAGAAGGAAATCGGTAGTTTCACTGCTTCCAATCAGCTTCGCATTCCTTCGGCAAAGTTTGGCGATCAGGCCGATGTCTTCTTGTATCTTTTATCTCGACTCCTGTGAGTTAAGCATCGGTAAAAAAGGATTCACGCACATCACTAGCGTGGACCAAGGGTGCCTCTGGGTCCTTTCGTGCCAATTAACAGGGGTGGGAATTCCATTTTTATTTCAGGTCATAAGTGGCATATCTGCCGGACAGTTCCCTATCGCATTCTCTCTCTCACACACACAGTCCGGTGCTGGTCACGAAGTACGGAACAAGATTCATTGTTATAGGCCGACCCAAAAAGCAGCACAAGATGAATAGCTCTGTAGGGAAGAGTCAGCAGACAGTGGTGTGATGGGGGAGGGTCGGAGAAACGGGAGTGCGTAGACATGCCTATAACAAATCCTCTGCTGATAGAGGCACAGAGCGCGCACGCTTGCTACACACTCACACGCCTACACGCCTTCATCCGTCAAATTCACGCGCGCACCTTCGCCAAATTTTATCGCCACGTACAGGGAGGACGGAAAGGCTGTCTGTAAACACTGAGAGAAGAAGGTGGGCATGGGAAGGAGCTTTTCGGTCGAGGCGAGACGCGAAATGCGGCGAGGTGTACCTGAGTCCACCTGCTCATCAAGTCGCGCACGCACCGAACACCTCACAACAATCCCCCGCCTCACAGGGGCGTGCGTGCGCGCGCACGCGCGCTGAAGAAGAGCGAAGTGCGGCACGCGAAGCAGCAGCTGCTGCTCTTGGCAGAGCTACCTCGCAGAGTTGATGGGGGTGCAGGAGGGCGGGGGTGGGTGGCGGCAGCCTATTTCGTACGCAAGGTAGGGGGGAAGCAGGAGCAGAAGAGGAGGAGGGCGTTTTATTGCCCACCTGCCCACTGGAGGGAGAGGCGTTTGCGGCGGCGGCGGCACGCACCACTACCGCTGCGGCTACGAACACATGTGCCCATGCTGGCTGGTGTCCTGCACACTACGCGTGCATGTAGTGTTTGCACCTGCTGTGCGTGAGTGCCGCTCATGCAGCAGGAGCAACGACGGCGGCGAGGGGTCTGTAGGCACACGCTGCTTACCTCCTCGCGGGTCTTTGCTTCGACGCCACTGCTGTCCCCTTCACAGGTGTGCGTGCCGCACAGTGGAGACAACCACCACTACCATCCCGCGTCGTGCCTCCGCTTTATTCACTCTTAATCGCGCGTATACCTGTCTTGTGGCTGGCTAGCTGGCTGCGCGCAACGGCACTGAAGTCACCACCAGCGTCAGCAAACGCGCTACTGGGCGTACGAATGCCTTTACGTCAGAACAGTTCATCATTTTCTGGCCTTAAAATAAAATATGTAAAAACAAGGCGTTTTATGAGCATTCGCACACTAAACAGGATGGGCCCATCTAAGGGGTGACAGACAGAAAGGGGAGGGTGGGGGAGAGAAAGGCTGGCGGTCTTAGTTTTCTCGAAAATACACCCGGATCGGATTTTGCTACAATTTTTTCCGGCTGCTAAAACAACTCTCTCGTCCACTCAAAGACCGACATCACGATGGCGTACAGACTGGGCATATATGGATATGCGTTGAGGCGTCCAGCCTCGAATACGCATGACAAGGTAGCCCCAACCACAAAGAAATCAGTAAATTCTCACGACAAAATAGAAGCCATGTCCTTCAAAACTGGCCAGTGACATCTCTCCAGTAGATCAGCTTATCCAAATTTAGGAAATCTGGTTCAGTAAATATCATAGTTTGACCGGTACGGTTGACGATGTTCACTGCTGCTCGGTGAGGTGAGCCGAATATGGGTTTGGGCGCGAAATTGGCTGATTATTTACTCAGACTCGCACTGCGTCGCTCTCACTTTGTCCTCCAACACCAAGGTTGATCCAGTGGCAAGACGTCAGGGGATCTCAGATCGCACCTTAACGTTGATCTCATAGAGGTCACACTAAGAAGGAACCAATCGAGCCTGACGTTCAGTCCTGAAAGGGATCCGTCATTTGGCAATCTCCCAAGCCACGTGCGATTATGGTTTACAGGGCCCCAGTCTAGTAACAAGTGTAATGACCTCCCCAACCTGTATTCGGTGTTGAGACTCGGTTTAGCCGAAGCAATCACCCACTCGGGAAGCACTCAGGCGAACACATTTTCCAAGTCCAATGCCGATGAGCCAGGTGCTGAAATTTCAGCGGATAACGACCCGAATGCCGGCCATCAAACAATTAACGCACCAGAGGACACGCATCCTCGATGAAGGAGGAGCCGTTAATTGCCATAGGAATAGCCTATAAATACTGCAACACCATAGAATCGGTTCCAACCACCACGTTGACTGGCAAGCTAGACTAGAGTAGTGTTAGGGTAAATGTCTCAGCAGGTCTTCAGGTTGCATTTCTGTAGTCTCTCTCGCCTTGTAAGCGGAAAACAGTCAGTCTGGATAGGAAGAGAGTGAGATCTCACGTTACCGTGAGAACTTCTGCTTCGAGGGTTACCAGTTTGCGGGATAAGTTGGGTCGCAGGACAGGAAGGTAAGCTAGGATGGTTCCTTCTAAATTTAACCCTATAACAACCCTCAGGAACCCTAAATCACAACGAGTGAAGTTCATTTTGGGTGAATTATGTGGGAAACACACGGGCGTGACCTAGGAGATAAAAGGGTGAATGCCTGCGTAACCACTGTGTCTCAGCCCAGCTCCAGTTCCTTTTCACTTACTTACGCCATTCTTACGTGATGTGTGCGTTTGTGTTTGCGGGTGGGAGGAACGACTAAGATCAATGTTCCACAAGGCTCCCCCATTGTGATCCAATTACTTTGCAAGTCGCTCTTGCCTTGCAACTTGTAAGACTTGAGCGACAGACCAAGCTTCCTAGGAGGTTAGTGATTTGACGTCACAACATGCAGTTTTGTACCACTTACAGGTAAACTATTTTACCGCGGTGTGGCTAGGAGCTGTGACCTCAAAAACAGGTTCCTTACCAGTCACTAACAGACAAAAATAGTTTCGTCTAAAGAAAATCCTTGTCCTCGGATACTCCTTATTTGCCAATACTGGTATTCGATTCAAAAAATCACGTCGAATGACAGCTTGTATTGCCTTCTCACACAAAAATCTCATTTGAACGACCGCATAGTCCATAGAAAGTAGTAATAAAATAAAACTATTTGTAAGTGTCCAAGAGGTTAGATTGGCTATTAGCGAAAATCTACGATATCGATGGAACTTTGGGATCACGAGCGCACTTTTTACCGACAGAACTGCAAGATTTCATGGAAATGCGCTCAACTGCATCCGTTGCGACTTCAGAAACATTCTGCCGAGCGGTATTCTGCAACTCTGCACAATCCCTACAGACATAAAAATTCTCATCGTCGGAATCTTCATGAAACCCGCTGCCACTTTTGAAGAATATCTTGTATAGGCCGTTGCCGCAGGTGCTCCCTCCCATGTACTTTCTCTGCATGCTTTGATGAAGACACGGAAATAGCACCCCTCAAGAATAAAGATAGTTTTTACACAAAAGTCCTCATCCTAACACTAAACCTCGCTCAAACCTTAGCCCTAACCCTACCATAGGCCTAACCAGAAGCTTCGTAATGGCAGGGTATGTACAACACCAAGAAAAATAGCAAATCCGGGCTCGTGTAATAGGGGGCCATTGGTGATATCGTTCAAGCATATCTGATGACTCATCACATAGAAAAGGGATCGTAAACGAGAACCATTGAGAGGAATATTTAAGGAAGATTTGTAAATGTTTTTCTATGTATACAGTCATTTGTAGACAACAGCCAAATGGGCTTTATGCCTATTAAACTGGAACGGAAACTGACTGAAGTGGATTTCGAAAATACAATAGTACCATAAAGCACGCGTTGTATGGTTAGCTCTTAGAGGGTGGAAACCGCATGGAGAATCCGTCTGACCAAGGGCGTCACCGATGCGTAATCGCCGTTCACTAAAGAACACCACTTGGGGATGCAGCGGGAGGAGTCTAAGGAAACTGGTATATCCAATTGCAGTAGCAACACAGCCGATGAAAGAACTAAGGACTAAACGCTATATTTTTCACACATCTGATCTAACAAACTGTTATACCCCACCCGTAAAACCACCAGTTTCTGGTTTCTTCGGTGCTTTACCTACCCCACCGTTACCAGAATCTTAAATTTAATCTTGGAAGTTGACGCAAGGCCATCGATTAGGGGGGAGGGTTTCTAATGGCATGTCTGGCCATTTTTTATCCTCTCAAAATAAGAAAAACTGTACCATCTGTCCAAATACTGCTTCGTTAACTGTAAGGAAGAATCCAACGAAGTATCAACTGAAATGTTTTTTTCACCATAGACTCTTTCGTAGTTTAGAGAATCTCCTAGTTATGAGTTTGGTGTACATTCAATTTGGAGCATACTTTCCCCAAACAGAATCCTTGGCATACCCATCCAATTATACTAAGTCTAAGAGGTACCCACGAGGAGGAACCATGCCTTACAAGTGCCCGTTAGCAAGCAATGTCTTTCCAGACTGCTAGCAAAAGTCTTTATGCTATCGGGAGGAATTTTATATTCCGAAGCCCCAAATAAGCCGTATAGAGGATAGTGGTGGCTTCCCGATGCTGGCCAGTTTGACTGGTGAAAACACACTCGTTTCAACTACAGGTAGGGATTCTGGAGGATTATATTGTAGGTCAAGAAAATTCGCGATGTATAAAACGCCGAATATTATGTTATACCCATTTGGATTAGGAGGGTACAAGATTTAAAAATATATGAGTGATTTAAAGGACACGAGAAGGCTTACTGCACAACCTCCTTTTTCATTCTGAACGCAGGCCACACCCGTTAAGGCTGCGACCAGAACCACTAAAAATGTTATTGATTGGTCGGAACGTGGTCCTTTCGGCGCTATTGTTTCACATC
Organism: Schistocephalus solidus; assembly: GCA_017591395.1. Classification (NCBI taxonomy): domain Eukaryota; kingdom Metazoa; phylum Platyhelminthes; class Cestoda; order Diphyllobothriidea; family Diphyllobothriidae; genus Schistocephalus; species Schistocephalus solidus. The sequence goes on along the minus strand of WEDG01000341.1, from coordinate 29,674 downwards.
AAATGTAACCAGAGCACGCGGACAGTAGCCACGAGTCATCCGAAAACATAGTTGAGCTCTTGCTCGTCGGACAGCATATTCGAGGATGCATTAGATACCGTACCTACATTCCAATATGGATGTCACCACCAGACCAGGTTAAGGTGTTCCCGGATTTTATCGGGAGATGGGTAAAGCTTGCATTGATTGTGAACAGCACTCGCTATGCTATGCCTTGAGTGGTAACTTTCCTATGCATAACCGAATTGCCGTATTTGCACACAGTCACACTTTATGGTATTAATTCTATGGGATTTTCAACTAATAAGGCCTCAGAAACGTTTAAGTCCCGAATGGGGGCGAATGCTAGAATTGCAGGTGTCTGCATACGTAAGAACGAAGAATATTGTTCGAGCATCAGAACCATTGGTTTGAACTTCCGAGCTCATGTAGGAGTCCGTCGACAGATATAAAAGCAACAATAAAACAGGAGACAGTTATATAGGGTACATGTAAATCACCGATCAGGCCTCTCCGTATGCCCACGCCAACTCGATACATCGATTGACTAAGTTCACATTCGTAGTCCAGACTTCGATCAGTTTTAGACTTGCGGGTGTGGGAGCTTACTTTGGTAGCTGTAAGGTTAAAATCGTGACCCATTTCGAATGTGGGGGGGGGTTGGCAGCCAATTGCAATAACTTGCCACCCCGTCGCACAATAAGCGGGAATGTGCGATCCCAGCAGGCGTTCAATCTGACCTGTACGTTTACAAAGACAGCTGAGCACGGTATACGATACACACTGCACCAGACTGGTCCCTAGGATTTAACTGTTTTTTTATTTTTATCACCTTGCTTGCTCGTAAGTTCGAACTTCTATTGGGCTCTGGCTATCAACTAAGACTCACATTTCTAGAGGTAGCTTAGCAATGCCGACAAATACAAGGGAGATTGGCCTTTTTTGGCCTTTTAACTCTGCCTCTACTACTACTACTACTACTACTACTACTACTACTACTACTACTACTACTACTACTACTACTACTACTACTACTACTACTACTACTACTACTACTACTACTACTACTACTACTACTACTAATAATACTAATAATAATAATAATAATAATAATAATAATAATAATAATAATAATAATAATACCACTATTACTACTACTCTACTATCAATAATACTACTATGGCTGCTACGACTATTACGGCTGCTATTTCTACTACCACTGCTACTACTACTACTACTACTACTACTACTACTACTACTACTACTACTACTACTACTACTACTACTACTACTACTACTAATCGCTGTGCGGCTGCTTGTGGGGCTCGAGAACTAGCCCCAAGGCAGAGCGGGACGAGTGAGTTCCGTTAAAAATCGGTGCACGTTCATCAACAAATCGTATTTCTCTTTGCAAAATCCTGGCGTCAATCTGGTCCCATCTAAATTTTCACAACAGTCCCTTGAGGCCCTCTTTTGGATAGAAGCACTGAACTGCTGCGTTCTCGCGTTCCACCCACAGCGTGCATTTGATAAAAGCAACAAGACATCTTCTACTCTGCTAACCCCACTTTATCCAAACCAGGAGAATGGCTCATCTGACACGGATATGTACTCAACTTTTTTAGTAAGGCTTTTTCCTAAGAGTTCTTAGTGGTCTTACTTTACTGCGCATTGGTGACTTTATTTGCTAGGAACGCTTGTTCTCGTTAACTGGATCCGGAGAGACTTCTCTAGAAGGGCCAAAATTTTAATAAAGACCGACAGTAATTGCCACCTGATTGATGCTTATGGAGCTGTACACCGCACCGCAACTATACAAAGCATCGATCGAGATTTTGCCCCGGTAGCAAGTTCGGAGCGCTAATTCGACCCACGTTTACTGATTTGAAAGCACAAAAAGAAGACAAAAGTGTAAACAGCACTTTCCGTTGCAGCACTCAGGATGAACTGATCCGTTTTGAGTGACAAATACACGCTGAGCGTACCCACGTGTGCAGTATAAAAAGAAGTGACCGATATTTTGGGAGAACTAGAGAGGATATATTGAACCCAGTGATTAGGCGAGATAAAGCGGCCGGTTTCTGTCTTTGATTAGTGATACAAGTCTTTTGGGTAGAATTTTTAGACGAGAGGAGGAGAAAGAGCGCGAGGAGGGTCGTTTTGCACTTAATGACCTTCTCTACACCATCTAAATATGCCTCATGTTCGCAGAGATTATTGTAAGTAAATGCGTTCAAAAGTTGCGGCAGGAGCTATGCAAGTCTGCCATCACCATAAGCACTGAATTTCGCGCACAAACCACCGTCCGGCACCCACCATGCTGTGGGGAACATGGTCAGACTGACACGTTCTGTTTCTTCTTCGCAATCATCCCGGTGGTGTAATGACAGGTCTGAAGGCATGGCTACATAAAGAGGATTCACAGTTAAGTAACGAGATAGGTGCAGGAACTTTACGTACATTAAGTCCCAAATTCTTTAGAGTTCTGTTCAGTCCGCTTCTAAAATTAGGCCTCAATTTTGTTAGAGGATAAATATGCTGCAGGGCTGACGATAGTCAAGAGAATTCTGTTCGAGGGTTCAGAACTGCTACGCACATTGCTTATACGCAATGTAGGAGAGGGCTACCACTGTTTTCTCAAACACAGGAGTCCACCAAAGTTTCATATACCTCGCCCTATTTAAAGCGCTTCTATAGCTGTAAAAAGTAACAAACAATTGCTTCCACAAGCAGAGATCAATTGTGGAGAGATGGACACACGAATGACGTTATACCTCTCTATTTTTTCTTCTCTCAAGATGGCAGTAGACTTTGCGGGTACAGCGGGAATGTCAACAACTGTGAGCCCACGAAGTAATGACACTCGAGTTCTTTTTAGAACATAAGGGGAGAAGTAGGGAATGGATAGAGCCGAAATCGGACCGGGCAGGAGGAGGAACGACAGAAATCCACACCACTGGCTGGCTCTTATCCCATCTGGGCGCGCGACTCTGTGTGCGCGTGCGTGGGCCTGGGACGATAGACAGTGCTCACGCGATGTTCGCTGCCCAATTCCCTTTCTCCCCCCACCCATGCACGTTACTCATGCGCCAGTCGGCCAATCATAGCACAGGAGGGGAGAGTAGAGAGCGCGGGGAAAGGTTTACCCTAGCAGGGCGTGCTGGTAGAATAGAGGGGGAGGGACGAGAGTAGACTCGCTGTCCTCCTCCTCCTCCTCCCCCCATTTCTCCAAACCAACTGACCCTCGGAAGGGTTGAGTTCATTTGCCATGTTTATGGAGTCGGGCACGCTGTCTACCGCTGTTGCTGCGCCCCTGCAAAGGTCCGAAACCCCAGGAACGGCGCTCACGCAGATGCAGAGGCAAACCCAACTCATTCCTGCCTTTACCACGCCTTCTGAAGCGTTCTCTCACTTTTTCGCCACAGCCTCAGCCCGTCTGCATGGAATGCATCTACCCCTATTCCAGCCATTTGTGACATCTACAATGGAACCATGCCCCCGCGGAATCGGTCCACTACCTATGAGCATTAGCTGCTCCCCAGCAAACGTGGACTCGCAGAATGAAGTGGTGATGACCAGGACGGAGAGGAAGGTGCTGGAATCTTCACCTATCCATGTGAGTAGAAGACAGGTTAAATTTTGTAATGGATACTTTTAAACTCTATTAGACCAGTTCCCCTGCTCTGTTGGATTCTAATGCGTCCATCAAATTATTTTTTTCTCATTTTTTCACATTACGTGCCTCTAATTGGAAATTGACGACCGATAATATCGCCCTTAGAATGGAGACTCTGATCTCCGTAGTGATTCCTTTCCACTGCGACTGACCGCGATTCTGATGCGTGCCAATGGGCCAATTATTTGGCCTCTAAGCCAGCATTTTCTAACCAACTCAATGACCCAACGTTAGCCATAGTTGGCAGTTGCGCTTTATACAACCGAAACCACCTTTGTTTTCAGCGATCCGCAAGTCTGCACCGACTGTGCCACGTACCAGAGCCAGCCAACGTCGGTCAACAGCCGAAAAAGTCCTGAAAACGCTCCCTCTTTATTTAAATCTAGTGGCTAGAAATAGCTGGGGCAGTCTTCTTGAAGGACCAAGAGGGACTAACAAAGTTGGTTACAACTTTTAGATGAACTTTGAGTAGGTGACGTCGGATCTCGGTTAAATATTATCGTCGAGATCAGGCCTTAGTTGTCAGTTTTGATCTAAGTGGAGAGTGTAGCTGCTCGATACAATCAGGAAAAAAGTACCAGCATCATACTCCTCTGTTTACGATCTTTATAAAATCTGACTTTGTGGTCTTTGGTGCTGTTTGCTATATCAAGGTGGATTCTCCATCCTCACAGGTACAAGAACAGGCTAAAATTGAGGAAGGGCTATGTGGCGATCAGAGTTCGACTTTAATGGCCTCAGTGAAACCTCCGGTTTTTACCCACATGCCCATCAGTCCAATTGTCTCTGGCCAGTCGGAGGTGGAGGAGGAGATTCAGATGCACCTCACTGATCCACCATCACCACTGCCGCCGCCGCCACAAGCCGAGGACTCGACCTCAGCAGCTAACTCCTCCCTCCAACTTGAGGCCAGTTTCTCCACGGGCAGTAGCACCGACAGCTTCCATATCAGCCAACTGCTGACAGAAGGCCACAAACAGGTCGCAAAGACAGAGCAGGGGGAGGAACCGAGACATATTCACTCCTCCCCTGTTGCCGCCCATAAATCCCTTGGTCTGCAGGAATCCTTGGAGACAATAGACAGTGACGGTAGTTGGGATACGAAACGTAGGAATCGTGAGGAAGTTAAGGTGAGAAGACCCAGTACATTTTAATATCTAGCCTAGGGACGCAAGTTTTATGCTCTTTTTCCGTGAGATTACTTTGATTTTTATATAAGCCGAACACTTCAGTACAAAAAAAATACATCTTAAAACACCAGATGTGCGTGGAAGTCACAAGCTCTGTCGGAAATAAGACAATAGGTAGTCAAAAATGGTTTGATATTAAAACGTGACTTACATTCACAACGGTGTATTCAGGGGCGAGACGTAGGCGGTAGGTTAGTGCCCTCAGGGTAACACATATGAGCCCCATAGAGACGACGCTGATAACTTGCTTCTTCGAGTCCTTCAAAGAAGTACTGGCTTCGTAGAGAGACTGCACCATAGGCACCATCCGGTACATGTATTCAGGGCCAACGACGGGCACAAACCAGAAGAGTGATTGAAATGACAGCTAAATGGGGACGCTATACCGTTGGACCCAAGGGATCCGACAGGTTGCTATTTGAATAGTGCGCCACCGAAGCCTATTTCGCATCAGTTGGGCAACCACAAATTAAGTGGTGAAATACCCGTTCATCTCATAAAAACCCTAACCTGGTCTTCTGCTCTGTACAGGATGAACAAGGGATCCAAATGGTGATACCGATCCTGTCTCACTTCTTTTCACCCTTTATAGCGCCATTCTCGAAGCCTCAGAACGATGGCCTACAACGTTAAATTTCACGTAGTCACCCTTAGTGATGCGTCGGCCAGGCCATTATGAAGCGGTAACTGGCTGACGTTACAAGCAGGCCACGAAACAGCCTATAGAACCGCGCATAAACCTGAATTATTCATAAACACACTCGGACCCCAATTAATCTTTAGAAAAATAAGTGAAGTATAATTTGTAGAGCTCGGAATGCCACATCTTCTTTGAAGCATTGCTTGTTGCAAAAACTAATTTAATACAGCTGGGGTATAAAATGCGAGTGTTTGTTTAATCACTGTTTTCAATGAACACTCCTTCGCTACAGACACTTATCCAAATAGCTAACGAATTGCATTACTTGAGGTTTATACTTGCAGCCAAAGTGTCTAGAGGGCAATAGAAAGGCATAATCTGTGGATGTACAAGCATATCGATGGGCAAAACTGCCCTCTGCGTATTCAAAGACTTCAACGATTTATGAGTTTCCTGTTTGAGTGACACCACAAAGAATTTGGTAATTCATACTCCTTTAGGAAAGCGTTTCTGCTTAACTGCACTTATGCTGATGTAACATTTTACTCACACTAAAAGACGTCTTCTCTTTTTTCAGCTTCAACCATACGCCTTCAAAGAAGGGGTCGAGTTGTTCAGCTGTCCCATATGCTCCATGGCAGAGATTGCTACCAGAGCACAGCTAACCATTCACCTGCAACAGCACCAAACCAACTTGAAACGCGGCGATGGCAAGCATGTCTGCTGTTTTTGCTCCTGTGAGCTGAGCTCGAACAGTTCGCTGGAACGTCACCTCTTGACCCATACGAGTGAGTGCCTGCCCTTCTATGAAAAAATAGGCCTAATGAAAAGAAGGCAGTAGACGTTAATGCTTACTTTTTGTGTTACTTGCCCATAGATCATAGACCCTTTGTGTGTAATCTGTGCGATAAGGCATTTACAACCAACGGAAATCTGAGCCGCCACCGGAGGACCTCCCATCAACTGGCCGGCACAAACAAGTACCCCCACAGTCTCGGTACCGTACCAAGTCATCAAGTCAGCATCGACGAGGCTACGGAAGAGGACACTGGCCCGACAAAATTACCTTATTCGCGAGGTTGTGAAGGTGGTCAAAATAATAACGTGGCGCAGAGAGAGGTGGCCAATCTGCTGCCTATGTTTTCACCAGAACCGGCTCGTACGAGCATGCTAAGCAAATGCTTTGGGGGCCAGCTGGCAAGTGACACAGTAGGTTTTGTGGCCAACAGTCCATTACCGCAGGCCTTCGACATGGGTACTTGGGCTGAGACCAACTATAAAACGGCCCTAAATGAAGAGATCCTTCGAAATATTATCGGGCATTACTCCACGGCTCTACAAGTTCCGCCAATGTCAGATAACCTGAACATTCAGATAAATGGTATTGAGTGGGACCAGTTAACAGAGACGGCCTTTCAGTCGGCAAACAGCTGGATATCCCAGGCTCTGAAGATATTCGGTGCAACCACCACTGTTCTAGCACCGATGAGTACTCAGTGCGGTCCTGTGGACAACGGTCCGCCTAAGGAACAGAAAATCACTGAAGCCGAAGACGTACTTCTCCGTCCGATGAGAGAGGAGGCGCAGTCAGGACAGTCAAGAATGGAAATCCAAATTAAGAAACAAGAAGGACTCTGTGTTAGCCGGAAATCAAGCAAACTTGGTGGGTTTTCAGTCCTTTTCTTTATCCCCTATATTGTCTTTGTAGACAGCGAGTTTAGTGAAGGTTCGAGAAATAAGCGGATGATTTACAATGGGATCCTAATTAGGCCAAAAGGCTGGCCCTCGTTAAATGGACAGTTGGACCACCTGCATGCGGTGACGTTCGGGCTGCCCATTTCGCGATGGTTTTCAACGCAGTTAGCAAAAGCGCTCAGCCCACTTTTAACGTGCACTCCGTAGGCAGAGCAGCCGCTCCTTTCCCAATGGAAGTAGGCTAAATTTAGGAGAAAACTTCGGGTATATGGCTTGTAAGATCATTAAAACTCCTAGCGGCCGTTCTCCCTACTATCAAAACCTCCCCTTCGAATTTAAATCCCTTTTCCAGATGCAGTCGATAATCAGCATTTGTAGCGGGGTCTTTTGATGTTATTATCTCTTAGCACCCAGAGAAATTTAAAAAAATTGTTTAAAACCTCTTCATTCGTGTCTGCCATTGTCAAGGCCATAATATGAGCTGATTGTTGAACTTTTCAGAGCTGCGGTCCAGTGTAGTTGCATAAGATGGGTCTAGTTTAACAAGACACGAGAGGTATGTGATCGCCAAGTGCTTAGACGTAAGTATAAGCCACTTAAGATTTTATGCTACCCAGGGAAAAATCCACCTCAGATAAATTCTACAAAAACCACGAACAGTTAGAATTTGATGCAGTGGAAACTGCGAAATTAGGAGGAATCCATGGTAACCCCCTGGACTAGGGAAGTCTCGATTCCAAAATGATTTTGCAAAGAAAAAGTAGTAATTTTAAGTATCAAAAATGCCGTTTCGAAAAAGGTCTAATTTAATAAGTTCTGCCTTTGTTCAAAAGGTAAAAACTACTTCAATCCTAAGTTGGAATACATAAATATGCTAACGATGACCATATGCCTCGTTTCAGCGCCTGAATTCTCTCTCGTCTCCTCCGTTATGGAGCTAACACAACCGTTTGGGCACGAAAAGTTCGAACACAAACGCAAAGAAGCCGGCAAGGAGGTGAGTTATTAATATGCTAAAATTATTAACCCCTTACTACCCTGCGAATGAAACAAACACCAGTTTGATAAGCATAAGGTTTTACAGACCGCTTAGACTTTAGGGTTATCATGCCATGCACCATTTTTGCGGTTTATGCAAGTTCAGAGGCACGTTGCTTGAATTTTGACTTCAAATCTTCGTTCAAAGATGTCAAGCCTCATGGCCTAATCAAGTTGTGTACTGCTCCTCAGAGTGCCTCTGCCGAATTAGCTTGATGATGACTAGCACCTGATGTCACAGTAAAAATTACTGCCTCAGTTTGAAGTTTCACATTTTGCCTCGGGCGGATGATCTCCTGAAGTTTCGAAGAATAGTTGTGAACTTTGTAGAAGTCAGTTAGACCACTGAGAAAACGCTTGCTTTCTGAGGGCATTGCATAAAAGTTCACTTCCTAGACGGTTTACTCTAGGCACCAGTATTTATGAGTTCTCAAATCAAGAGTTACTTGAACAAAATCAGTAGCACGTGTATTTTAATAACAGTAATCGTTCACCTGCACAAGGCTAGCCACTATTAATTGTTCGAGTCGGGTAGTCGTTAACACCACGACGAAACAAGAAGCAAAGTAAAAACATGGTCACTTTAACTCATCTCTTTGATCCTTTGCAGGGGTGAAGCTAGCGCTCCAAGACTACAAGAAAATGCCTTTGAGGACACAGAACCCAGGAAATCGGTAAGTGGGTGTAGATTCAACTCCTCTTTCGCTTATCCTCACATTTTAATCGTCTTTATAGTCAAGTTCCCGCTCATTCGACTTATTTTACACTCCAAGCATTTTTGACAAAAAGTCAATGTCTATAAAAATTTGGAGTGGTAAATATGCGCTATCATTCTGATGTGTTTCTGTCACGCATTGTTCAGTTAGTTAATCAACGTCGTAACGACTTCGAACAGTTCAAATATCCAAAAAGAGGAAACATCATAAATAATGTAGCGTATTAACAAAAGGCAGGGCTGAAATTCTCCTCAATATATCACTTCCTGTTTCTTCTTCATTCTTAGAGTCCAGATGAAGATTGAAGCGGAATCAGAGGCCAGGTGTTCAAGACAGAGATGTCAGCAACCGAGAAAAGAGGCTAGGGAAGCTGTCTATACCGCCGAGGCACCTCATCTGGACCGTGAAAAGCAGGATCCTGAAAGCGAGGCAACAGCCGACTTATCCGCAAAGAGCCTACAGCCCCAGACCTGGGCCCACGTAAAGAAATTGCCTATGGCTTCGACAACTTCGGGCGTACAAACGGTCCCCCTCGAGACGCGGCGCTTTTCGCCTCCTCCTTCCTGTCTCCGCCAAACTTATACCCCGCCACCAACACATTCCCAGCAGCGCTGCCCATCCAACCGGCTGATCCGCCAGCCTTCATGACCAGTCTCCTCTTGTCAGTGTCTCCTCAACCATCTCCCGCATCACCTGTGCCAGCAGCACTGTATCGATGGATCAGTTACCGCTCGGCGCGGATGACATTCCCGGGTCCCACAGCAGTCAAAGCTACCACTTCCCACCCATGGACAGCCTCCTCATCGAGCGTGCATTTCCAAACAGGATTCTCTCGCTTTGGCTGCTGCTTGCCATGTCGTGCTCTGTCCACTTCCCTCCTGCACTGGCCGACAAAGGCTTCGTCGGTAGCGGCGGCGGCGGTGAGCTGCAGCATCGGCTTCCACTGAGCGAGCTGTCGCCAGTAATCTCAGTTACCAAACAGCCGATGCTGAGGGAAGAAGAACTCCTACAAGGATGCACCTCGACTGATAACCTGTCCGGTGGCCGGCTGCAAACAGAAGTTCCATGGCACAGCTCTCTAAAACGTCAGCATTCTAACGCATACCCGTAAGTGAAGACACGCAGGTGCAGCCGTGCGCACTCATATCGCGTCCTCGGAATAGTCGCAGCCATGTAGCCGAGGGGTGCCACGTGCGGCTTCCTTTACGCAGAGATGACCCGAACAACTAAAACATGATCTCAACGCACCAACTCATACGGCAAAAAGATTGCGTGGTTTCGTGAACGGGAATCAGAAATGGTAGACTCCACCAACGGAGGTAGTGTAACAGCCACGAAGGCACGTGATCCAGTGCTTCGATTGACCCTGGAACCTACTGGTGACTCAAACTCGATGTCCGTGGAAGGTGGGCCAAACATCGGTCTTATAACCAAACGGAAAGTTGAGCTCTGCTCAGGTCGGCCCCTATCACTCCTTTTAAAGCGCAACGGTCACCAATATTCATTTTTGCGATAGGGAAACAACGTTACTTATCGATTATTGTTCGCAGGTTTGGAGGCCAGTCCAACAGGAGGAAGCACTTGATGCTTACCCTCCGAGAGCTCCATGACTCCATGATACAACCAGGACTTTCGTTAGATTGACTGAATGCTGAGAGAGGTAATAGATATTCTGGAAATAAGCTTTAGCGTTAAACGAAACTATTTCTGGTTCAATAAACAAGATAATACAGATGCATTTATCGCTGAGCAGAGCGGTTATCGCAAAAAATGTGTCGCGTGCACACATGTAGGCAGCAGACGAATTTATTAAGTCGCATTAATGAATGTAGGCAAAAATATCAACTTACTTTTAAAATCCACTCCGTATGTATCGGTGGTATGCAGCTGATTTCCAGAAAAAGTAAACTTTTCATAGGAAAATGAACACCGGTACTGATACGGATACCACTGCTAAAACTTCGTCATTTGCTTAAAATTAGGTACTTTCTTCTAAATCACCATCTGTTACAAAGCACAACCATTTGATACCCGTTAAATGGCGGAGGAGATTTCTACCTGTCAGACTTAACTGTCATTCAAAAATATTTAGGAATTCATGGTAACTTTGATGAGCTTCCTGATGCGAGCTTTCAGCCCCGATGCGTACTGCCAGTAAAATCGTGAAGTAAATACTTCACAGACAAATGCGAAATCCCTGGAATGCACCTAGACAATGTGTACCGAAAAAGGTTTTGAAACACGTTTGAGGGTAAAAGACATTTATTGAATCACTTTGACGGTTGGGGTACCACTGAATTCCCGAAATTGCTTTAACCGAACCCTCGCTATCTCCCGCAGCTATTTAGTTGCCTTCTGCTGTATCCTTTTTCCAGCCCATAAGCTTTTCGCCTGCACTCGCTGTACCAAGTCCTTCTCCACAAAGTCCAATCGTGAGAGGCATGAACGGGTACATCGTCAGTCTAAAACGCCAAAAACAGAAGAATCAACAATTGCGGACCGGCGCTATGTAGCACCAATGGTGCGGAGGAACTGCAGATGGCTCCGTCACCGAAAAATGATGGTAACTCCGCCCCCAGTCCTTGTAACCCCGCCGGCAAGTACGGACGACGACTCACCGATGAGCTAAGGGGAGGAGGAGGAATTGAAACCATGAACAACAACGATCGTCAGGCCGAGGATATCAGCAACACTCTTTTTGCGCTCTGCTGGCAGTCCCATCGTGGAACCGAATCCCGAGAGGCTTAACTCACCCAATCGATTTATACAAGCCACCGCAGCTGTGCATCCGCCTCGAGCACGACGACATCTCGTTATCCGAAGTTGGACCAGTCGCGTACCAATTTCAATAGCGATGCCGGCACTCTTGAGGCGGTCCCCTCCCATGTGCCCGCTGCAGGTGTCAACCCACCTACCCAGCCTGCCACCCTTCTTTTTTTGGGTTTCCGTCGGTCGAGTGTTCTTGTCCCACCACCACCACCACCACCACCACCACCACCACTGCCTTCATTTTTTCCGGATCTCCTATCGTCAACTCTGCCAAAAGAACTGACACAGAGTGACGTCCTGGTTGGCGGCAGTATCTACTCCTTCAACTGCTGAATCGACCAGCCCACTCCCCTTCCCGTCGCCCGATCTAACCTGTCCCGTCTGCAAGTCTGGTGTATCTGCTCGCTCACTCCCTCGACATTTGGCTTCCCACCAGCTTGACTGCCCCCTCTTCGCTGCCACCTCTGCCAGCACGCTTGTCGGGACCGACTGTCTGCTCTGAACCACTGGCAGACGGCGCATCCCGGCGGCTGGGCAAGTATAGGTCTGACGTATGAAAGTCACTCGGGGCCACGGGAGATCCTCGCTAGATTCAGAGGTCAGGGCGAAGGGCAGAGCGCCCTGGACAAGTCGAAACGGTTTGCGCAGGCACAGGAACCACTGAGATGCGCTCTATCTTCTGTTGCATCTGCCTGCACCGATTTGGCAGTCAACAGGACCTCCAGCGACATATGCGCTCTCACACTGGCGAGAGACCCTATACGTGCGACGATTGCGGCAAAGAGTTCTCCTGAAACACAGTATGCATAGGCATACCCGTGTGCATCAGAAAAAAGTCTTTTTACCGACAAATGGACAAATTAGTTGTATGTAGTAAAAATCAGCGGCCGGTTCAAATTACCCCATACAACAGGAGGTATACGTACGCCATCGCCACCGCCAGACCAGTTGCTTTCAGAACCCGCACCGAATTTTAGCGCTAGACAGTTGCCCCCTTCTCCCGTCACAAACTCTTGTGTCCTTCCCTTCCTCCTTCTTGGCTCCCAAAGCTTTCCAGGTATTGGCATACTTGACTGGTGACTTCATATTGTAAAATAAAATTTGCCTTTAAATCCATATGCCACTGGCGCTGTCTTCCATTAAAACCAAGAGGGGATTATGTTGTTGGTGGACAGATAACCATGGCTAAGTGTTTGAGCTTGCTGGACGTCCTTAATGGGAGGCAGAAGCCAGGACTGCGATGCTACATGGTGAACAAATGGTCATGCTAGGAGAAGTACAGTGGCAGCAGTACTGCACTTAGCTGAGGCGCATCGGGAGGGAGCCCAAGTTGACAGATGCTACATCGAACTTCCACGCCTTTGCGCAGGCAACAGTTCAACCATCACAAGCGATAACGGCATCTCAGTGCGCAGGAGTGGCGTCAGCTGGTAACTTGCGCGTTGCCTTGGTTCCGTGCGACAGACTCTTCGAGCAGGAGATAGTTTGGCCATCCCACACACGTTTTGACCCCCTTGATGAGATAAGTCGTAAGCCGGCTGGGAAATGACAGGGGAGTTATGAGGACAAAGCTGCTAAGCAGACCGTCACTGCATGCCAACTATGACCTAATCGACACTTTTTGTACCAGACCCTCCGTAAAGGCAGCTGGAAATACCACGTGTGAGAGTCAGAAGGCCACATAGGTATATACATATGAGATATATATATATATATATATATATGTATATATATATAGCTTTTAGCTAGTACCTATGTCGGAAGTACGGTATAATCTCTTTGCAATATAAGATTCATACGTAGTACTTGTTTGTAGAATGGGCATTACGTGGTTATTCCACAGTGGTTGATTGTCTTCGACCAAAATGTTCATTGAAATTTCGGGTCTGACCCTAAAAAGTCATGTCCGAATCACCTGACTCCATGTCCTGCACTTAATAATTTCAGAAATTATTTCCCCGATTATTCTCTGGAGTCCATATACCAGAAACCGCATAGAGAACGCTGGGGACCCACTGAGGAGCCGAACCCCTCGTTGCTGTGTCACGCAGCAGCAGAAACATCGGCGAAACACGTGTCTGGGCTTTTAGCTAGTATCTATGTCGGAAGTACGGTATACTGTCTTTGCCATATAAGATTCATACTACTTGTTTGTAGAATGGGCATTACGTGGTTATTCCACAGTGGTTGATTGTCTTCGACCCAAATGTTCATTGAAATTTCGGGTCTGACCCTAAAAAGTCATGTCCGAATCACCTGACTCCATGTCCTGCACTTAATAATTTCAGAAATTATTTCCCCGATTATTCTCTGGAGTCCATATACCAGAAACCGCATAGAGAACGCTGGGGACCCACTGAGGAGCCGAACCCCTCGTTGCTGTGTCACGCAGCAGCAGAAACATCGGCGAAACACGTGTCTGGGCTTTTAGCTAGTACCTATGTCGGAAGTACGGTATAACGTCTTTGCCATATAAGATTCATACTACTTGTTTGTAGAATGGGCATTACGTGGTTATTCCACAGTGGTTGATTGTCTTCGACCCAAATGTTCATTGAAATTTCGGGTCTGACCCTAAAAAGTCATGTCCGAATCACCTGACTCCATGTCCTGCACTTAATAATTTCAGAAATTATTTCACCCGATTATTCTCTGGAGTCCATATACCAGAAACCGCATAGAGAACGCTGGGGGACCCACTGAGGAGCCGAACCCCTCGTTGCTGTGTCACGCAGCAGCAGAAACATCGGCGAAACACGTGTCTGGGCTTTTAGCTAGTACCTATGTCGGAAGTACGGTATAACTGTCTTTGCCATATAAGATTCATACTACTTGTTTGTAGAATGGGCATTACGTGGTTATTCCACAGTGGTTGATTGTCTTCGACCCAAATGTGCATTAAAATCTTCGGGTTTTACCCTAAAAAGTCATGTCCGAATCACCTGACTCCATGTCCTGCACTTACTTATTACAGAAATTATTTCCCCGATTATTCTCTGGAGTCCATATACCAGAAACCGCATAGAGAACGCTGGGGGACCCACTGAGGAGCCGAACCCCTCGTTGCTGTGTCACGCAGCAGCAGAAACATCGGCGAAACACGTGTCTGGGCTTTTAGCTAGTACCTATGTCGGAAGTACGGTATACTGTCTTTGCCATATAAGATTCATACTACTTGTTTGTAGAATGGGCATTACGTGGTTATTCCACAGTGGTTGATTGTCTTCGACCCAAATGTTCATTGAAATTTCGGGTTTGACCCTAAAAAGTCATGTCCGAATCACCTGAATCCATGTCCTGCGCTTACTAATTTCAGAAATTATTTCCCCGATTATTCTCTGGAGTCCATATACCAGAAACCGCATAGAGAACGCTGGGGGACCCACTGAGGAGCCGAACCCCTCGTTGCTGTGTCACGCAGCAGCAGAAACATCGGCGAAACACGTGTCTGGGCTTTTAGCTAGTACCTATGTCGGAAGTACGGTATACTGTCTTTGCCATATAAGATTCATACTACTAGTAGTACTACTTGTTGGTAGGATGGGCATTACGTGGTTATTCCACAGTGGTTGATTGTCTTCGACCCAAATGTTCATTGAAATTTCGGGTTTGACCCTAAAAAGTCATGTCCGAATCACCTGACTCCATGTCCTGCGCTTACTTATTTCAGAAATTATTTCCCGATTATTCTCTGGAGTCCATATACCAGAAACCGCATAGAGAACGCTGGGGGACCCACTGAGGAGCCGAACCCCTCGTTGCTGTGTCACGCAGCAGCAGAAACATCGGCGAAACACGTGTCTGGGCTTTTAGCTAGTACCTATGTCGGAAGTACGGTATACTGTCTTTGCCATATAAGATTCATACTACTTGTTTGTAGAATAGGCATTACGTGGTTATTCCACAGTGGTTGATTGTCTTCGACCCAAATGTTCATTGAAATTTCGGGTTTGACCCTAAAAAGTCATGTCCGAATCACCTGACTCCATGTCCTGCACTTAATAATTTCAGAAATTATTTCCCGATTATTCTCTGGAGTCCATATACCAGAAACCGCATAGAGAACGCTGGGGGACCCACTGAGGAGCCGAACCCCTCGTTGCTGTGTCACGCAGCAGCAGAAACATCGGCGAAACACGTGTCTGGGCTTTTAGCTAGTACCTATGTCGGAAGTGCGGTATACTGTCTTTGCCATATAAGATTCATACTTCTTGTTTGTAGAATAGGCATAACGTGGTTATTCCACAGTGGTTGATTGTCTTCGACCCAAATGTTCATTGAAATTTCGGGTTTTTACCCTAAAAAGTCATGTCCGAATCACCTGACTCCATGTCCTGCGCTTACTTATTTCAGAAATTATTTCCCCGATTATTCTCTGGAGTCCATATACCAGAAACCGCATAGAGAACGCTGGGGGACCCACTGAGGAGCCGAACCCCTCGTTGCTGTGTCACGCAGCAGCAGAAACATCGGCGAAACACGTGTCTGGGCTTTTAGCTAGTACCTATGTCGGAAGTACGGTATACTGTCTTTGCCATATAAGATTCATACTACTTGTTTGTAGAATAGGCATTACGTGGTTATTCCACAGTGGTTGATTGTCTTCGACCCAAATGTTCATTGAAATTTCGGTTCTGACCCTAAAAAGTCATGTCCGAATCACCTGACTCCATGTCCTGCGCTTACTTAATTTCAGAAATTATTTCCCCGATTATTCTCTGGAGTCCATATACCAGAAACCGCATAGAGAACGCTGGGGGACCCACTGAGGAGCCGAACCCCTCGTTGCTGTGTCACGCAGCAGCAGAAACATCGGCGAAACACGTGTCTGGGCTTTTAGCTAGTACCTATGTCGGAAGTACGGTATACTGTCTTTGCCATATAAGATTCATACTACTACTTGTTTGTAGAATGGGCATTACGTGGTTATTCCACAGTGGTTGATTGTCTTCGACCCAAATGTTCATTGAAATTTCGGGTTTGACCCTAAAAAGTCATGTCCGAATCACCTGACTCCATGTCCTGCACTTAATAATTTCAGAAATTATTTCCCCGATTATTCTCTGGAGTCCATATACCAGAAACCGCATAGAGAACGCTGGGGGACCCAGTGAGGAGCCGAACCCCTCGTTGCTGTGTCACGCAGCAGCAGAAACATCGGCGAAACACGTGTCTGGGCTTTTAGCTAGAACCTATATCGGAAGTACGGTATACTGTCTTTGCCATATAAGATTCAAACTACTTGTTTGTAGAATAGGCATTACGTGGTTATTCCACAGTGGTTGATTGTCTTCGACCCAAATGTTCATTGAAATTTCGGGTTTGACCCTAAAAAGTCATGTCCGAATCACCTGACTCCATGTCCTGCGCTTACTTATTTCAGAAATTATTTCCCCGATTATTCTCTGGAGTCCATATACCAGAAACCGCATAGAGAACGCTGGGGGACCCACTGAGGAGCCGAACCCCTCGTTGCTGTGTCACGCAGCAGCAGAAACATCGGCGAAACACGTGTCTGGGCTTTTAGCTAGAACCTATATCGGAAGTGCGGTATACTGTCTTTGCCATATAAGATTCATACTTCTTGTTTGTAGAATAGGCATAACGTGGTTATTCCACAGTGGTTGATTGTCTTCGACCCAAATGTTCATTGAAATTTTGGGGTTTTACCCTAAAAAGTCATGTCCGAATCACCTGACTCCATGTCCTGCGCTAACTTATTTCAGAAATTATTTCCCCGATTATTCTCTGGAGTCCATATACCAGAAACCGCATAGAGAACGCTGGGGGACCCAGTGAGGAGCCGAACCCCTCGTTGCTGTGTCACGCAGCAGCAGAAACATCGGCGAAACACGTGTCTGGGCTTTTAGCTAGTACCTATGTCGGAAGTACGGTATACTGTCTTTGCCATATAAGATTCATACTACTTGTAGTACTTGTTTGTAGAATGGGCATTACGTGGTTATTCCACAGTGGTTGATTGTCTTCGACCCAAATGTTCATTGAAATTTCGGGTTTGACCCTAAAAAGTCATGTCCGAATCACCTGACTCCATGTCCTGCGCTTACTTAATTTCAGAAATTATTTCCCCGATTATTCTCTGGAGTCCATATACCAGAAACCGCATAGAGAACGCTGGGGGACCCACTGAGGAGCCGAACCCCTCGTTGCTGTGTCACGCAGCAGCAGAAACATCGGCGAAACACGTGTCTGGGCTTTTAGCTAGTACCTATGTCGGAAGTACGGTATACTGTCTTTGCCATATAAGATTCATACTACTTGTTTGTAGAATGGGCATTACGTGGTTATTCCACAGTGGTTGATTGTCTTCGACCCAAATGTTCATTGAAATTTCGGGTTTGACCCTAAAAAGTCATGTCCGAATCACCTGACTCCATGTCCTGCGCTTACTTATTTCAGAAATTATTTCCCGATTATTCTCTGGAGTCCATATACCAGAAACCGCATAGAGAACGCTGGGGGACCCACTGAGGAGCCGAACCCCTCGTTGCTGTGTCACGCAGCAGCAGAAACATCGGCGAAACACGTGTCTGGGCTTTTAGCTAGAACCTATGTCGGAAGTACGGTATACTGTCTTTGCCATATAAGATTCATACTACTTGTTTGTAGAATAGGCATTACGTGGTTATTCCACAGTGGTTGATTGTCTTCGACCCAAATGTTCATTGAAATTTCGGGTTTGACCCTAAAAAGTCATGTCCGAATCACCTGACTCCATGTCCTGCACTTAATAATTTCAGAAATTATTTACCCGATTATTCTCTGGAGTCCATATACCAGAAACCGCATAGAGAACGCTGGGGGACCCACTGAGGAGCCGAACCCCTCGTTGCTGTGTCACGCAGCAGCAGAAACATCGGCGAAACACGTGTCTGGGCTTTTAGCTAGTACCTATGTCGGAAGTACGGTATACTGTCTTTGCCATATAAGATTCATACTACTTGTTTGTAGAATGGGCATTACGTGGTTATTCCACAGTGGTTGATTGTCTTCGACCCAAATGTTCATTGAAATTTCGGGTTTTTACCCTAAAAAGTCATGTCCGAATCACCTGACTCCATGTCCTGCGCTTACTTATTTCAGAAATTATTTCCCGATTATTCTCTGGAGTCCATATACCAGAAACCGCATAGAGAACGCTGGGGGACCCACTGAGGAGCCGAACCCCTCGTTGCTGTGTCACGCAGCAGCAGAAACATCGGCGAAACACGTGTCTGGGCTTTTAGCTAGTACCTATGTCGGAAGTGCGGTATACTGTCTTTGCCATATAAGATTCATACTACTTGTTTGTAGAATAGGCATTACGTGGTTATTCCACAGTGGTTGATTGTCTTCGACCCAAATGTTCATTGAAATTTCGGGTTTTGACCCTAAAAAGTCATGTCCGAATCACCTGACTCCATGTCCTGCACTTAATAATTTCAGAAATTATTTCCCCGATTATTCTCTGGAGTCCATATACCAGAAACCGCATAGAGAACGCTGGGGACCCACTGAGGAGCCGAACCCCTCGTTGCTGTGTCACGCAGCAGCAGAAACATCGGCGAAACACGTGTCTGGGCTTTTAGCTAGTACCTATGTCGGAAGTACGGTATACTGTCTTTGCCATATAAGATTCATACTACTTGTTTGTAGAATAGGCATTACGTGGTTATTCCACAGTGGTTGATTGTCTTCGACCCAAATGTTCATTGAAATTTCGGGTTTTTACCCTAAAAAGTCATGTCCGAATCACCTGACTCCATGTCCTGCGCTTACTAATTTCAGAAATTATTTCCCGATTATTCTCTGGAGTCCATATACCAGAAACCGCATAGAGAACGCTGGGGGACCCACTGAGGAGCCGAACCCCTCGTTGCTGTGTCACGCAGCAGCAGAAACATCGGCGAAACACGTGTCTGGGCTTTTAGCTAGTACCTATGTCGGAAGTACGGTATACTGTCTTTGCCATATAAGATTCATACTACTTGTTTGTAGAATGGGCATTACGTGGTTATTCCACAGTGGTTGATTGTCTTCGACCCAAATGTTCATTGAAATTTCGGGTTTGACCCTAAAAAGTCATGTCCGAATCACCTGACTCCATGTCCTGCACTTAATAATTTCAGAAATTATTTCCCCGATTATTCTCTGGAGTCCATATACCAGAAACCGCATAGAGAACGCTGGGGGACCCACTGAGGAGCCGAACCCCTCGTTGCTGTGTCACGCAGCAGCAGAAACATCGGCGAAACACGTGTCTGGGCTTTTAGCTAGTACCTATGTCGGAAGTACGGTATACTGTCTTTGCCATATAAGATTCATACTACTTGTTTGTAGAATGGGCATTACGTGGTTATTCCACAGTGGTTGATTGTCTTCGACCCAAATGTTCATTGAAATTTCGGGTTTGACCCTAAAAAGTCATGTCCGAATCACCTGACTCCATGTCCTGCACTTAATAATTTCAGAAATTATTTCCCCGATTATTCTCTGGAGTCCATATACCAGAAACCGCATAGAGAACGCTGGGGGACCCACTGAGGAGCCGAACCCCTCGTTGCTGTGTCACGCAGCAGCAGAAACATCGGCGAAACACGTGTCTGGGCTTTTAGCTAGTACCTATGTCGGAAGTACGGTATACTGTCTTTGCCATATAAGATTCATACTACTTGTTTGTAGAATAGGCATTACGTGGTTATTCCACAGTGGTTGATTGTCTTCGACCCAAATGTTCATTGAAATTTCGGGTTTGACCCTAAAAAGTCATGTCCGAATCACCTGACTCCATGTCCTGCGCTTACTAATTTCAGAAATTATTTCCCCGATTATTCTCTGGAGTCCATATACCAGAAACCGCATAGAGAACGCTGGGGGACCCACTGAGGAGCCGAACCCCTCGTTGCTGTGTCACGCAGCAGCAGAAACATCGGCGAAACACGTGTCTGGGCTTTTAGCTAGTACCTATGTCGGAAGTACGGTATACTGTCTTTGCCATATAAGATTCATACTACTTGTTTGTAGAATAGGCATTACGTGGTTATTCCACAGTGGTTGATTGTCTTCGACCCAAATGTTCATTGAAATTTCGGGTTTGACCCTAAAAAGTCATGTCCGAATCACCTGACTCCATGTCCTGCGCTTACTAATTTCAGAAATTATTTCCCCGATTATTCTCTGGAGTCCATATACCAGAAACCGCATAGAGAACGCTGGGGGACCCACTGAGGAGCCGAACCCCTCGTTGCTGTGTCACGCAGCAGCAGAAACATCGGCGAAACACGTGTCTGGGCTTTTAGCTAGTACCTATGTCGGAAGTACGGTATACTGTCTTTGCCATATAAGATTCATACTACTTGTAGTACTACTTGTTTGTAGAATGGGCATTACGTGGTTATTCCACAGTGGTTGATTGTCTTCGACCCAAATGTTCATTGAAATTTCGGGTTTGACCCTAAAAAGTCATGTCCGAATCACCTGACTCCATGTCCTGCGCTAACTTATTTCAGAAATTATTTCCCCGATTATTCTCTGGAGTCCATATACCAGAAACCGCATAGAGAACGCTGGGGGACCCACTGAGGAGCCGAACCCCTCGTTGCTGTGTCACGCAGCAGCAGAAACATCGGCGAAACACGTGTCTGGGCTTTTAGCTAGTACCTATGTCGGAAGTACGGTATACTGTCTTTGCCATATAAGATTCATACTACTTGTAGTACTACTTGTTTGTAGAATGGGCATTACGTGGTTATTCCACAGTGGTTGATTGTCTTCGACCCAAATGTTCATTGAAATTTCGGGTTTGACCCTAAAAAGTCATGTCCGAATCACCTGACTCCATGTCCTGCACTTAATAATTTCAGAAATTATTTCCCGATTATTCTCTGGAGTCCATATACCAGAAACCGCATAGAGAACGCTGGGGGACCCACTGAGGAGCCGAACCCCTCGTTGCTGTGTCACGCAGCAGCAGAAACATCGGCGAAACACGTGTCTGGGCTTTTAGCTAGTACCTATGTCGGAAGTACGGTATACTGTCTTTGCCATATAAGATTCATACTACTTGTTTGTAGAATGGGCATTACGTGGTTATTCCACAGTGGTTGATTGTCTTCGACCCAAATGTTCATTGAAATTTCGGGTTTGACCCTAAAAAGTCATGTCCGAATCACCTGACTCCATGTCCTGCACTTAATAATTTCAGAAATTATTTCCCCGATTATTCTCTGGAGTCCATATACCAGAAACCGCATAGAGAACGCTGGGGGACCCACTGAGGAGCCGAACCCCTCGTTGCTGTGTCACGCAGCAGCAGAAACATCGGCGAAACACGTGTCTGGGCTTTTAGCTAGTACCTATGTCGGAAGTACGGTATACTGTCTTTGCCATATAAGATTCATACTACTTGTTTGTAGAATGGGCATTACGTGGTTATTCCACAGTGGTTGATTGTCTTCGACCCAAATGTTCATTGAAATTTCGGGTTTGACCCTAAAAAGTCATGTCCGAATCACCTGACTCCATGTCCTGCACTTACTAATTTCAGAAATTATTTCCCGATTATTCTCTGGAGTCCATATACCAGAAACCGCATAGAGAACGCTGGGGGACCCACTGAGGAGCCGAACCCCTCGTTGCTGTGTCACGCAGCAGCAGAAACATCGGCGAAACACGTGTCTGGGCTTTTAGCTAGTACCTATGTCGGAAGTACGGTATACTGTCTTTGCCATATAAGATTCATACACTACTTGTTTGTAGAATGGGCATTACGTGGTTATTCCACAGTGGTTGATTGTCTTCGACCCAAATGTTCATTGAAATTTCGGGTTTGACCCTAAAAAGTCATGTCCGAATCACCTGACTCCATGTCCTGCACTTAATAATTTCAGAAATTATTTCCCCGATTATTCTCTGGAGTCCATATACCAGAAACCGCATAGAGAACGCTGGGGGACCCACTGAGGAGCCGAACCCCTCGTTGCTGTGTCACGCAGCAGCAGAAACATCGGCGAAACACGTGTCTGGGCTTTTAGCTAGTACCTATGTCGGAAGTACGGTATACTGTCTTTTGCCATATAAGATTCATACTACTTGTAGTACTACTTGTTTGTAGAATGGGCATTACGTGGTTATTCCACAGTGGTTGATTGTCTTCGACCCAAATGTTCATTGAAATTTCGGGTTTGACCCTAAAAAGTCATGTCCGAATCACCTGACTCCATGTCCTGCGCTTACTAATTTCAGAAATTATTTCCCCGATTATTCTCTGGAGTCCATATACCAGAAACCGCATAGAGAACGCTAGGGAACCCACTGAGGAGCTGAACCCCTCGTTGCTGTGTCACGCGGCAGCAGAAACATCGGCGAAACACGTGTCTGGGCTTTTAGCTAGTACCTATGTCGGAAGTACGGTATACTGTCTTTGCCATATAAGATTCATACTACTTGTTTGTAGAATGGGCATTACGTGGTTATTCCACAGTGGTTGATTGTCTTCGACCCAAATGTTCATTAAAATTTCGGGTTCTGACCCTAAAAAGTCATGTCCGAATCACCTGACTCCATGTCCTGCGCTTACTAATTTCAGAAATTATTTCCCCGATTATTCTCTGGAGTCCATATACCAGAAACCGCATAGAGAACGCTGGGGGACCCACTGAGGAGCCGAACCCCTCGTTGCTGTGTCACGCAGCAGCAGAAACATCGGCGAAACACGTGTCTGGGCTTTTAGCTAGTACCTATGTCGGAAGTACGGTATACTGTCTTTGCCATATAAGATTCATACTACTTGTAGTACTACTTGTTTGTAGAATGGGCATTACGTGGTTATTCCACAGTGGTTGATTGTCTTCGACCCAAATGTTCATTGAAATTTCGGGTTTGACCCTAAAAAGTCATGTCCGAATCACCTGACTCCATGTCCTGCACTTAATAATTTCAGAAATTATTTCCCGATTATTCTCTGGAGTCCATATACCAGAAACCGCATAGAGAACGCTGGGGGACCCACTGAGGAGCCGAACCCCTCGTTGCTGTGTCACGCAGCAGCAGAAACATCGGCGAAACACGTGTCTGGGCTTTTAGCTAGTACCTATGTCGGAAGTACGGTATACTGTCTTTGCCATATAAGATTCATACTACTTGTAGTACTACTTGTTTGTAGAATGGGCATTACGTGGTTATTCCACAGTGGTTGATTGTCTTCGACCCAAATGTTCATTGAAATTTCGGGTTTGACCCTAAAAAGTCATGTCCGAATCACCTGACTCCATGTCCTGCACTTAATAATTTCAGAAATTATTTCCCCGATTATTCTCTGGAGTCCATATACCAGAAACCGCATAGAGAACGCTGGGGGACCCACTGAGGAGCCGAACCCCTCGTTGCTGTGTCACGCAGCAGCAGAAACATCGGCGAAACACGTGTCTGGGCTTTTAGCTAGTACCTATGTCGGAAGTACGGTATACTGTCTTTGCCATATAAGATTCATACTACTTGTTTGTAGAATGGGCATTACGTGGTTATTCCACAGTGGTTGATTGTCTTCGACCCAAATGTTCATTGAAATTTCGGGTTTGACCCTAAAAAGTCATGTCCGAATCACCTGACTCCATGTCCTGCGCTTAATAATTTCAGAAATTATTTCCCCGATTATTCTCTGGAGTCCATATACCAGAAACCGCATAGAGAACGCTGGGGGACCCACTGAGGAGCTGAACCCCTCGTTGCTGTGTCACGCAGCAGCAGAAACATCGGCGAAACACGTGTCTGGGCTTTTAGCTAGTACCTATGTCGGAAGTACGGTATACTGTCTTTGCCATATAAGATTCATACTACTTGTAGTACTACTTGTTTGTAGAATGGGCATTACGTGGTTATTCCACAGTGGTTGATTGTCTTCGACCCAAATGTTCATTGAAATTTCGGGTTTGACCCTAAAAAGTCATGTCCGAATCACCTGACTCCATGTCCTGCACTTAATAATTTCAGAAATTATTTCCCCGATTATTCTCTGGAGTCCATATACCAGAAACCGCATAGAGAACGCTGGGGGACCCACTGAGGAGCCGAACCCCTCGTTGCTGTGTCACGCAGCAGCAGAAACATCGGCGAAACACGTGTCTGGGCTTTTAGCTAGTACCTATGTCGGAAGTACGGTATAACTGTCTTTGCCATATAAGATTCATACTACTTGTTTGTAGAATAGGCATTACGTGGTTATTCCACAGTGGTTGATTGTCTTCGACCCAAATGTTCATTGAAATTTCGGGTTTGACCCTAAAAAGTCATGTCCGAATCACCTGACTCCATGTCCTGCGCTACTAATTTCAGAAATTATTTCCCGATTATTCTCTGGAGTCCATATACCAGAAACCGCATAGAGAACGCTGGGGGACCCACTGAGGAGCCGAACCCCTCGTTGCTGTGTCACGCGGCAGCAGAAACATCGGCGAAACACGTGTCTGGGCTTTTAGCTAGTACCTATGTCGGAAGTACGGTATACTGTCTTTGCCATATAAGATTCATACTACTTGTAGTACTACTTGTTTGTAGAATGGGCATTACGTGGTTATTTCCACAGTGGTTGATTGTCTTCGACCCAAATGTTCATTGAAATTTCGGGTTTGACCCTAAAAAGTCATGTCCGAATCACCTGACTCCATGTCCTGCGCTTACTAATTTCAGAAATTATTTCGCCGATTATTCTCTGGAGTCCATATACCAGAAACCGCATAGAGAACGCTGGGGGACCCACTGAGGAGCCGAACCCCTCGTTGCTGTGTCACGCAGCAGCAGAAACATCGGCGAAACACGTGTCTGGGCTTTAAGCTAGTACCTATGTCGGAAGTACGGTATACTGTCTTTGCCATATAAGATTCATACTACTTGTTTGTAGAATAGGCATTACGTGGTTATTCCACAGTGGTTGATTGTCTTCGACCCAAATGTTCATTGAAAATTTCGGGTTTGACCCTAAAAAGTCATGTCCGAATCACCTGACTCCATGTCCTGCGCTTACTTATTTCAGAAATTATTTCCCCGATTATTCTCTGGAGTCCATATACCAGAAACCGCATAGAGAACGCTGGGGGACCCACTGAGGAGCCGAACCCCTCGTTGCTGTGTCACGCAGCAGCAGAAACATCGGCGAAACACGTGTCTGGGCTTTTAGCTAGTACCTATGTCGGAAGTACGGTATACTGTCTTTGCCATATAAGATTCATACTACTTGTTTGTAGAATGGGCATTACGTGGTTATTCCACAGTGGTTGATTGTCTTCGACCCAAATGTTCATTGAAATTTCGGGTTTGACCCTAAAAAGTCATGTCCGAATCACCTGACTCCATGTCCTGCACTTAATAATTTCAGAAATTATTTCCCCGATTATTCTCTGGAGTCCATATACCAGAAACCGCATAGAGAACGCTGGGGACCCACTGAGGAGCCGAACCCCTCGTTGCTGTGTCACGCAGCAGCAGAAACATCGGCGAAACACGTGTCTGGGCTTTTAGCTAGTACCTATGTCGGAAGTACGGTATACTGTCTTTGCCATATAAGATTCATACTACTTGTAGTACTACTTGTTTGTAGAATGGGCATTACGTGGTTATTCCACAGTGGTTGATTGTCTTCGACCCAAATGTTCATTGAAAATTTCGGGTTTGACCCTAAAAAAATCATGTCCGAATCACCTGACTTCATGTCCTGCACTTAATAATTTCAGAAATTATTTCCCCGATTATTCTCTGGAGTCCATATACCAGAAACCGCATAGAGAACGCTGGGGACCCACTGAGGAGCCGAACCCCTCGTTGCTGTGTCACGCAGCAGCAGAAACATCGGCGAAACACGTGTCTGGGCTTTTAGCTAGTACCTATGTCGGAAGTACGGTATACTGTCTTTGCCATATAAGATTCATACTACTTGTAGTACTACTTGTTTGTAGAATGGGCATTACGTGGTTATTCCACAGTGGTTGATTGTCTTCGACCCAAATGTTCATTGAAATTTCGGGTTTGACCCTAAAAAGTCATGTCCGAATCACCTGACTCCATGTCCTGCACTTAATAATTTCAGAAATTATTTCCCCGATTATTCTCTGGAGTCCATATACCAGAAACCGCATAGAGAACGCTGGGGGACCCACTGAGGAGCCGAACCCCTCGTTGCTGTGTCACGCAGCAGCAGAAACATCGGCGAAACACGTGTCTGGGCTTTTAGCTAGTACCTATGTCGGAAGTACGGTATACCGTCTTTGCCATATAAGATTCATACTACTTGTAGTACTACTTGTTTGTAGAATGGGCATTACGTGGTTATTCCACAGTGGTTGATTGTCTTCGACCCAAATGTTCATTGAAATTTCGGGTTTGACCCTAAAAAGTCATGTCCGAATCACCTGACTCCATGTCCTGCACTTAATAATTTCAGAAATTATTTCCCCGATTATTCTCTGGAGTCCATATACCAGAAACCGCATAGAGAACGCTGGGGGACCCACTGAGGAGCCGAACCCCTCGTTGCTGTGTCACGCAGCAGCAGAAACATCGGCGAAACACGTGTCTGGGCTTTTTAGCTAGTACCTATGTCGGAAGTACGGTATAACGTCTTTGCCATATAAGATTCATACTACTTGTTTGTAGAATGGGCATTACGTGGTTATTCCACAGTGGTTGATTGTCTTCGACCCAAATGTTCATTGAAATTTCGGGTTTGACCCTAAAAAGTCATGTCCGAATCACCTGACTCCATGTCCTGCGCTTAATAATTTCAGAAATTATTTCCCCGATTATTCTCTGGAGTCCATATACCAGAAACCGCATAGAGAACGCTGGGGGACCCACTGAGGAGCCGAACCCCTCGTTGCTGTGTCACGCAGCAGCAGAAACATCGGCGAAAACACGTGTCTGGGCTTTTAGCTAGTATCTATGTCGGAAGTACGGTATAACGTCTTTGCCATATAAGATTCATACTACTTGTAGTACTACTTGTTTGTAGAATGGGCATTACGTGGTTATTCCACAGTGGTTGATTGTCTTCGACCCAAATGTTCATTGAAATTTCGGGTTTGACCCTAAAAAGTCATGTCCGAATCACCTGACTCCATGTCCTGCACTTAATAATTTCAGAAATTATTTCCCCGATTATTCTCTGGAGTCCATATACCAGAAACCGCATAGAGAACGCTGGGGACCCACTGAGGAGCCGAACCCCTCGTTGCTGTGTCACGCAGCAGCAGAAACATCGGCGAAACACGTGTCTGGGCTTTTAGCTAGTATCTATGTCGGAAGTACGGTATAACGTCTTTGCCATATAAGATTCATACTACTTGTAGTACTACTTGTTTGTAGAATGGGCATTACGTGGTTATTCCACAGTGGTTGATTGTCTTCGACCAAAATGTTCATTGAAATTTCGGGTTTGACCCTAAAAAGTCATGTCCGAATCACCTGACTCCATGTCCTGCACTTAATAATTTCAGAAATTATTTCCCCGATTATTCTCTGGAGTCCATATACCAGAAACCGCATAGAGAACGCTGGGGGACCCACTGAGGAGCCGAACCCCTCGTTGCTGTGTCACGCAGCAGCAGAAACATCGGCGAAACACGTGTCTGGGCTTTTTAGCTAGTACCTATGTCGGAAGTACGGTATACTGTCTTTGCCATATAAGATTCATACTACTTGTAGTACTACTTGTTTGTAGAATGGGCATTACGTGGTTATTCCACAGTGGTTGATTGTCTTCGACCAAAATGTTCATTGAAATTTCGGGTTTGACCCTAAAAAGTCATGTCCGAATCACCTGACTCCATGTCCTGCACTTACGTAATTTCAGAAATTATTTCCCCGATTATTCTCTGGAGTCCATATACCAGAAACCGCATAGAGAACGCTGGGGGACCCACTGAGGAGCTGAACCCCTCGTTGCTGTGTCACGCAGCAGCAGAAACATCGGCGAAACACGTGTCTGGGCTTTTAGCTAGTACCTATGTCGGAAGTACGGTATACTGTCTTTGCCATATAAGATTCATACTACTTGTAGTACTATTGTTTGTAGAATGGGCATTACGTGGTTATTCCACAGTGGTTGATTGTCTTCGACCCAAATGTTCATTGAAATTTCGGGTCTGACCCTAAAAAGTCATGTCCGAATCACCTGACTCCATGTCCTGCGCTAATAATTTCAGAAATTATTACCTGATTATTCTCTGGAGTCCATATACCAGAAACCGCATAGAGAACGCTGGGGGACCCACTGAGGAGCCGAACCCCTCGTTGCTGTGTCACGCAGCAGCAGAAACATCGGCGAAACACGTGTCTGGGCTTTTAGCTGTATCTATGTCGGAAGTACGGTATAACTGTCTTTGCCATATAAGATTCATACTACTTGTAGTACTACTTGTTTGTAGAATGGGCATTACGTGGTTATTCCACAGTGGTTGATTGTCTTCGACCCAAATGTTTATTGAAATTTTAGGTCTCACCCTAAAACTCATGCCCGAATCAACTGACTCCATGTCCTGCACTTAATAATTTCAGAAATTATTTCCCGATTATTCTCTGGAGTCCATATACCAGAAACCGCATAGAGAACGCTGGGGACCCACTGAGGAGCCGAACCCTCGTTGCTGTGTCACGCAGCAGCAGAAACATCGGCGAAAACACGTGTCTGGCTTTAGCTAGTACCTATGTCGGAAAGTACGGTATAATGATCTTTGCCATATAAGATTCATACTACCTGTAGTACTACTTGTTTGTAGAATGGGCATTGCGTGGTTATTCCACAGTGGTTGATTGTCTTCGACCCAAATGTTCATTGAAATTTCGGGATCTGAACCCTAAAAATGTCATGTCCGAATCACCTGACTCCATGTCCTGCACTCAAAACAATTTCCAGAAATTATTTCCCCGATTATTCTCTGGAGTCCATATTCAGAAACCGCAT